>LPNX010706541.1:86461-168078 GCA_001517045.1 Pseudotsuga menziesii | reverse complement strand
ATTAAATAATTTACTTCGACCACCGACTTAAATCATAGGGTTTTATTTATTTATTATACTTTGATTAAGGTTTTCGACATCCAAAATATTAGAAATAATAAAGTGAGGATACCCCAGATAACCTTAACAAAAATGGAATTTCCGGTTTTCGATACCCAAAAATCAGAAATCGGAAATAGAAAATGGGCAATCTTTAAATAATGAAAAACATCTTTATAAAATGAAGAGACCTGGGCAAAGTGTATTTCATTAGCATATTCCTAAACAAGTTGCAAAGTTAAAATTACTTTGAACATAAGCTGAAAATACTGAAAAATAACTCACTCCTAAACAAGATAACTAATAATTTCAAGATAGAACTATTAGAGAATATAACAAATGAAAGAAAAAAACCAATTAATGTACAAACATGCAAATCAAAATTACTTCTTTCAACTTAATTTAGACCAACTTAGCAAATAAAACTACAAAGAACAATATCCAAGTGTTAAAGATACACAAATTTCAAAAAACATTGTTTCTTGGACTTACACAATAATTCCAAATCACAATAGAAATTCCTTTCCCGAGCACAACTACATACGTAAATATTTGCAAATATTACCAAAACGTGCAATTACACAAATAAATAATTTCTAGCTTTGCTTAAGGGTAGAACGCCATTTGGAAAATAAATCCAGAATGTCATCAACTTCCTGAAAATGAGCATTCCTCAACTGAATTTTGTTGCAAATTTGGGAGGAAATTTCCTCCCTTTTGATTTTTTCCATTCTTTGATGAACAAATTTATCTGATCTATCGAGGCATGGGGAACTATACATTTCTGGATCTATTCAACCTTTAACTGATTTATTTGTTGGATCAACTCTTTGGTATCATCAAACTACTTTTCCACTTCTTCCAAATGAACTTTAGGACAAAGTGCCTCACTGAGAGGTTCCAAAATAGGTAAAATCAAATAGGTTAGCAAATTCTTGAAGCAGACCACATTTTTTCAAAAACCTTTTTCCCTACATTGAATACAACTTCAACTGAATCGCACATAGCCTCCCATGTCTTAATGGAAACTTCAGTTGTTTTCAGCTCTAACTTGTCTAAAATTCGCACGCCATCAGGTCTTTCCTTAATATGCTTTTTCCAAAATCTTACTTGCTCTAAAGCAGTGGATGTTACTCTCATCCGATGATGGTGATCCTCAAGAGTTTCAGAATGCTTGATAAACTTGTTGTACAGGCCTTGCATCTCATCAAAACAGCTATACAAATCTATCACAGCTTGTCGAAATTCTTTGAGTATTTTACTGAGTACCTGTTTAAAATCCTCAGGTCTCACATCGAAAAAAGAGCATCCTTTTGAGGCTAAATGGACATATTTCAGTTCTTTATTGACAAGAGAAATTTGCTTTGCTCTGCTTGTTGTTGATTCACAACCTTTGCATTCTGAAGCTGGTGCTTGGCTTCTTCAACTTTCTTTTTACATTCTCGATTTTGTCTTCATGTTCTTGTTTCAACTGGCCAATCTGTTGTTCATGCCTCTATTGTGTTTCTACTAAATCTCATTTGGCCTTCTCCAATTTCTTATTTTTTCACCAATAGACAAACTTAATTGTGAAACAGATTGAAAATTAGCTCCAGCAAAAAATCCCATGGCAGCTGATGTCTCCACTGCCCCTTGTTGCATATCACTTGTGTCTTCCTTCTATATGACCTGATCAACAGTAGGAACATTTTTGGCTGAGATGTATCTAGCTCTCTTTGCTCCCCTTTTAACCATATCTTTATCCTTTTTACTCCAATAATATTTGCCAAAGGATACCACTACATCTTCTCCAAAATCTGCGATAACTTCAAAAGATGAAATGCTTTGCTGGTGGATGGTAACCAAAGGATCAGTTTGGGTTTGATTTAAAGGAATGCCTATGCTAAGAGGGAGAATACTCATACGAGAATAAACTAAGGTAAAGGTGAGTGATGTAAAAGAATCAGATATAGGAAAATCCTCATTTTGAGGAAGATTCATATAGACAGAAGGAATGTCATCCTGAAGAATATAGGGAACTAGGGATGTAGTGATAGGCTAATGTGATGAAAAGGAAGAAGGAGAACTATGAATAGGTGAGTCAAATGAATTGGTGAACATGATAATAGTAGCTTCCATTATTGATGCCAAATTTACCTCAAGAAAATAGTGAAGGAAATATGATGTACCTAACATACTCAAAAACCTTTGGATATTGGGGATAGATGACATAACGGTAGTCATAACATCCTCAGTGTATTCTTCCACGTGTGTATCATGATTTTCAATCTGAGCTAATGATAAACAAATTACCTTTTGTACAGAAGGTTCTTGCACAAGTGTATCTGGGATCGAACGTTCTTGAACAAGTCTCTCATCTTTCTTGTGAATTGAGATCGAAGAAATGGGATTTTATTTTTTCTGTGCTTATGGCAATTGAGCCTGTTTAGAAACTGCTACAATCTTCTGTCTTTTAGGATTTGTTTTATTTAACTCTGCCTTAGTTTGCAATTGAGACCCAAATTTTTCAAAATTTCTTTTGATTTATGTCCCTTTCTCCGACATATCTTTGATTAATGTAAGAGAGGGGCTCGATGGGCCTTCAAGAACACCTTTGCCCTTTTTCTTAGGTTTCAGAGCAACAACAAAATTAGGAGACCTTGTTGCACGTTCTCTCGCTTCTTCTTCTCTCTTCTGCTTCTCAATATATTCTTTTATTCCGAGTTTATCTTCTCTTCCTCGTAGATTTCTTCTCTTAAGATTATTTTGAAACATGTACATATGAGACTTTATGTCTGGATCAGTGATTTTACCATTTGCCTCTTGAAAAGTGGTAGATGCTCAAAACATGGAATCATCAGGTTGATTCTGATGAACGTATTGAAATTTGACATGCTCATGAGCAAATAGATTATCCAAATATGCCACTAGGTCATGCATTCTTTTCGGTGCCTCCCCCAAAATCATAAAAGAAATATGTTTTCCCAACAAGGATGCATGAACATGATTATGTACCGTAATATTTCCAAGATTCACATGAAATTTGGGTGAATCCTTCTTCTTATGGTTAGTCAAATTTGAGAAAGCACCATCAATCACAGTCTAATAGGAAAATTATTGAAGCACTATTTGGTCTGGAACTATTCTGGGAAGCAAGTGCACTATATTGCTACCCCGAAATATTCTCCTACATACCAGCCTGAATACACTGAAATGAGTTCCCTATCTTTTTGAGAGAGTGCAGGACCATCAACTTTAAAAATTGTGTAGTACATTGACCCGAGAAACAGGTCATAGAGATCATAGACACGAGGTATGAAATTGCTGACCGACATATCAGAGCAATATATATGAACATGTGGACATTTCTCACTCTAATTCCAATTTAGCTCTGGGAAAAAAGAACACGCACATAATTCATCCATAATGAACCCTGACATGTAGAAAGATGGTTTCTAGTTGGTCGGGGTTCTCTGATATTTTTCAATTTCCTCCCGCAAATTGAAAAAATAGAATTTGCACCCAGTTGAAGGAATCACCTATAAGCAAAACATGGTTCGCCATAGGGACCCATTTCTCTTTGAATAAGGAACAGTTGGGTAAGCTAAATAACCTTGAAAACATGGCGGTCAACAACGAGAGAGTCTCTCTAAACCAATAAATTGGATATGCCGAAACTGAAACGGGAATCAGTAGTGTTGGGTCTTCCAACCAAGATTTCACCACTTGTTCGTTATTCAATTTTGAAATGGTTTCGACGAGAAAAACTGCTTGGGAGTTTCCAAAGCATAATCTCTAACAAACACATCTGGATGAAATGAAGCAATAGAGAAATTCTCAATATCATTAAACATTCATTGGTTAAGGTCATCGTGGTCCAATCCCCACTTAACAGGGTCCGTGTAAGGCATAAAAGGAGGTCTTGTCGTGACGTAATGGAGCTAAGAATTGAATATGTGCATGTAGAAATTTTGGTCATGAGAATCAGAGGAAAAATCATCACTGTAAAAAATAGAATAAATTATGGACCAATCCACATATGAGGAGTCAGACACATACCCACTGGTGTCAGTGAAAACACCAGCATTGGGATCTTTGATTTTTCTACTCTTGAAGTTCGATTCTTTAAAAATGCTACTAAAACAACCAAAATAATCTTGACCGTAAATTTCGTATGGATCAACAGACAAGATCAAACAAACACCGTAAGATATAAAATTTTAAAACATTTACACTTTTGATTTGCGAAATTGATAACCCAAGATCAGGAAACAAACATTTAGTTGAAAAATTAAGTTTGTTTCCCTTTTCTGAGATCCACAATATCGTAAATCGCAAACTGGGAAAGCACAAAAAATTATTAGGTAAAATTTCGAAGTAAATATTCGACAAAGAAACTTGTGCGATACTCGAAAATCGGAAGTTCCACTTCACGAAAGTAGATACAGTTGGAAATCCACATTCTACTTTCTCGATTTCTTAATTTTCAATTTTTGATTCTTGGAAATTGGGAAATTATGTACATTTGAAAATTAGATAGCTACAAAAAATGACGAGTTGTAAAATCCAAAAATCGCAATCAAGAAAGATGGGTTGTAAAACAAGTTAAAATTTATTACAAAAGTCAATAAATCCAAAGATAAGACACCAAAGATAAATTTTATTTAGTCAAAAATGTCTTGACCTAAAATTTCAAAACTCAGTATTAATTTCCAGTCTCCCAAGGTAAGTCACAAAGGTTGGGTCGCAGAAAGACACAATATTTTTACCCTCTCGGTGTTAGATAGCTCCAAAAAATGACGAGTTGTAAAATCCAAAAATCACAATCAAGAAAGATGGGTTGTAAAACAAGTCAAAATTTATTACAAAAGTCAATAAATCCAAAGATAAATTTTATTTAGTTAAAAATGTCTTGACCTAAAATTTTAAAACTCAGTATTAATTTTCAATCTCCCAACGTAATTCACAAAGGTTGGGTTGCCAAAAGACTCAATATTTCGTTATGTAGTGACAGTACAATTTCTCTTGGTTAGTAACTAGAAGTGGTACAACAATATGTTTTCCCCCCATTAATGGACTCCTGTTGGTTTTAGCATGGTGATGAATTATTCTCCCTAATTCCATTCAGCTATTTCTTTCCTAACTTATTGGGTCTTGGGCCATTCTTGTCCTTCCCTAATTTTGTTTCAGAACCGTTCTTTTTTCCCTTGCTCCATTTTGTTTTGCATCTGAACCATCATACTATGTCCAAGTAGTGTGTCACGTCTTGTCGTTGCTATTTTCATTTTTTATTTGAAATGTTTTAAAATCCTTGCATTCTTGAAATTTGAATACCAATATGAAGTTTGAACAAATGGGACAAAAAGAAAAACTTGATTTATGCTCTAGTCAAATAAAACTTAAATGGTCATCTGCAATCTATCTACTCATACTTTATATCTTTTCATAGAGACATTTGAATTAAATTGTAGACATTTAAAGATATTAATATAAAATGATAGGAAACCCAATTTTGGTCTAATCATGTAAACTTGCTTTTCTGAGTTGTTGCAAGATGTTTTGTTAATAGTGCAGGAAATTTTAATGTGATGTGATTGTTGAAATCGCATGTGTATGTTGGGAATTGACAATGTTAAAGCTACGAGATATTTTTTCAAATATTGAACATTCATCTATGCTATGCTACAAGTACAAATCTCTCTATGTGTGTTTGTTGTTTTTAAGTTGATTGGTTTTATGAGACATGATATGATAAACTTATTATTAATACTTTTATAAGTTTTAATATTTTTGGTGAAGCATAGGGACAACCAAAACATTGCATTACATTATGTGACATTCAAAAATACTATATTGTTCCTTTTTCCGTTGAAGAAAGTGAAAGAAGTGCCCGCATATATCTTAACTATTACATGATTTCAAAACATTTTCCTCCTACTACTCTATCTAGTATGAGTCTCGAGTCTATGTACTCTGTAGATTCTATATGAAATAGAGGAAGAGGTTGTATTGCACTACTCTCCTTTCATTTGATGCAGTTTCTTACATGCCTCAAAGCACACTGCCTACAAAAGGAGCACAAAATAGTAAGATGATGTAAATCTATCAAAGTGTTGCAAGCTCTGACATGGAAAAAAATAACATGTTGGTAAAAGTGACATACTTGTTGTGCTAAGCGAATTGAACTGCAAACAGGACCTTCTTGCAATGTCCAAGACCTTGAAAATTCAATAGAAAAAGTATTTTCTTTTGGTCTTGGTAAAACTAAATAATCTTGTGAACTTGGTTTTAACTATATTTTTAAGTCTATGATCATTGTTTAATACCTTAATGTGTGCAGGTTAATAGTGTGTGGATGCCCTGTCATGTTGTTGCGGTCAAGGCCCTATGTGGTTCTTCTCTTTTTGAGTTCTCGTTAGAGGAAGAGGCCAATGCCATTTCTAAATTTAATCTGGTCTATGATGGTGCATATATGTAGATCAAGCCAAAGTAAGGATGCAATCTATCTTTCAAGGATAAAATTCATGTTTTCATTGTTTGTTTTGATTGCACTCTAGCATTGGTATATGTGCAATTTTTTAAGTGCCTCACTAATTTAATCTCCAAAATATCAGTGTGCAGAGAAAAATTGGAAGCGGAAAAAAAATAGTATTTTCTAAATCTCCAGTGTCGCGGTGACTAATGTGGATACTGCTGGCTATTTTCATGACTGATCACTGATACTCTTATGGAATTATGTCTTTTCTGTTTGATTTCATTTGGTATTTCTTTAATTTACAGTAGAATAATATTTCTTAAGTGATGTTTCAGAACTTAAAATAGCCACAAGCCAATTTGTGGTAAAAGAATTAGAGTCGTAGAAACTTTGATAAATGTGTGTTCAAAGGCCAGATTAGTGAGTTCGAGTGGAAGGGATCCGATACCAATGCAATGAACAATAGTTCAATTATGGGAAAAAATCCAACATAAGAAGGATAACATAAAAGAGTCTATATATATACATAATTGATAATGATTAAGTGAGTTGTACAATGATCCTTGTGACAGTATAATTTATAAGCAGACTGGTCAATAGTTCAATTATGGGAAAACATCCAACAAAATAAGAAACATAACATAAAAGAGTCCATATATATACATAATTGATAATTAATAAGTGAGTTGTACAATGATCCTTGTGACGATATACTTTATAAGTAGACTGGTCATGAAGGTGAGGAAAATCCCCTTTGTTTATTTACTTGACATTATTATTATAACTCGTTATATAATGTTCTATATATATTATATTCATTACACAGAAACTTGGTCATTTTGCACCAAAGGAGGCTAGTTGTGTCCAAGTTTCTGTTTTTCATGAACCGACCAGTTGGGCTTGTGGTGAGGCCTATCGTTGTTGCACAGTGATCATGTGGTTACTAGGTAAATGAAGTTCCATGTGGATCCCTACTTATGTTGCAGGGGGATTGCCAATTGATTTTGAAAATTAACATGGATCACAATTAATCAAATAAAATTGGATATACCTATTATACCTTTGGGTGAGCTCATAGTGGGTTCCCATTGTCTTAGTATGGAGATAGATCACTAGAATTCCCGATCAGACAAGACCTATTAGGTATACCAACTTTGAGAGGTAGAGACCAAGGAGCACTTCATCTTTTGTCATCCTATCTACTACAGTATTTTCAAGTGGTTCCATTTCCTATTTAGAGACTTTCAAACTATGACCTGTTTCTTTAGGTATCTTGTTTAAATATGTCTGGGTTTATAGATACAAAAGGCCCTCCAGCTTCGCTCCCTCTTCCCTTAATGACATTCACATCCTAGACCAGGATCCACTCAATGGATTACTTCATTTTTTCCAATGCCCCCTTTTTCTAGGGGAACAAAGAGACAAACAGATGACATTACTGCTCTTGACCCTATATCAGTTAGGATATAGAGTACCACCTCTACTTCTTCCAGACACCAGTGGCATGACTAGTCTTGGCCCCATATTAACACTAGGAAGTCAAATTATCTCATTCAGGTTGCAGTAGCAGGATCCCCACTCTAGGAAGCCACACATTACCCATTATAGCCCCTCGTCTAGTTCTCTCTCCAGAGAGAGTACTATTTTGGAATTCCTTCACTTGGCCTTGGAGGGTATGAAAAATGTTTTCAATGAATCCTGGCAAGTTTTCCTATTTTGTATCACAGAATTCTACACCCATTCTTTTTGTACATTTCTCCCCTATATTGGTGCTCCATCCTTGCTCTTTTTGGTTTTAGATTAAAGTCATACTTCTTGCTTTTTATAGAAGCTACCATAGTGCTCCTACTTTGTATTGACATTATGGTACCCCATAGTCCAATTGACCTACTCTTGTGGTCATTTGTTTGACATTAATAAATTTATCTTTATTTTTATTATATTTTATCTACTTTCCAACTTATTTAGAAAACCAAGTTGGGATATAGAGATAGATAGCTACTAAAATGCTTATATGCCCTCTTTTTTTTAGATTATTTATTGGAGAATTGTGTTTAAATGGGTGTTTATATCCATCATGCTATATTTCTTGGTGTGCTTACCAGTTATTTAGCTTGAGATACCTTCACTTGAGAGGCATTATACTTGATAGGCTTCGCACCCAGTTCCCAGAGTTTGTTTTCTTGCAAAAGCATCTTGGGTTTCAGGAATCAGTTATGCACCATGCCACTAGGAATCAGATGATAGGCTAGTTATGTATGTTCCTCATGGTAACAATTATATTTTAATCTCTTAAATTATAGATGATGATGCTTTATTCTTAGAGGTTTTTTTGTTGGCAAAGATAATGCAATGCAGTATTTAGTACAATAGTGTCTGCTAGAGATAATGTTATGTTTCAGTGGTTTAGCAATAGTAACACTGTTATGAAAAAAACTAGATCACATTATAATAGAAGATGTTGAAGAATATGACATCCAAATATCTTGTTTTTGTGATATTATTGAGCTTGGATGTATACTATTATTTTGTCAGCTAAAGAACGCATGCTTAACTTTCCCCATCTTCAAAAAAGGAAAATAAGAAAATAACTTTAATAGTGATTATGTTTTTTCCTTAAGACTTTTGGGGCTAGAAAAGGGTTTGATATTTTGTTTCATTTAGATCAGTCCAAAGCATATTATCTCCAAAGTTATGGTTGATACCTTTAAATTTGCAAATTATAATTAATTATGTCCAATCATTCTGGGGGAAATTGCCCTTATCAGTTTCAATACCAGTTCCTATTGTTAGTGAATTCTAAGAGTCTACATGTCTGTAAAACCTTACTTTGTTTTGTGATTGGTTACTTGATATATAGGTATCCCTTGCAAACTAAGGAGGAGAATGCCAAGTCATGTCCATTTTTTCGAGGGAACTTCAACTGTAATGCTTGTTTGTGGCGAGGAGGTCATCTAAAGGTAGTAAATTGTAATTACATGCATATTGCTATGGTTAAGTGAATGTTTCTTTGAATTGTGGAATTTGTTTTGTACTTTTGTCCCTATGTATGCTCTCTGTTATTAACTAGGAAAGTAATTTTTTTGTGGTTTCTGATTTTGTTTGTATTTTCTACTGCATGTCCGCATGAAGTAGACAAGTACAACTGATATGGTTCATTACTCTCAGTAATCGATTTGCATGCTTCTTCCTATGTTGACTAAATTTCAAGAGGAGCAAATCAAGGATTAAGTAGTGGAGGATAGGATCCAGGGTAGGTCTTAGTCATACTTTTACAGATGAGATAATCAATATAAAATCCAGAAGACCCTTTAGATAAATATTTTTTGCAATGAAATCTCAATTTTATCTATTGATCCCTTGAGTATATTCCAACTAGGAAGGTTTTATCCTATAATCCAGTTTTTTCCACTATTATGGACCTTAATAATTCATTTGATTATATGCAGGCATGTGTGTAATTTGTTGTCATGTTTTGAAGTTCATTCTCAAGAAGCTTAGCTTCCTTTTTCTTACTTTAAACAGGAAAATAAACAGAAAATATGGAGATTCCCAGGGAAAAATTCTCTTCATATGAGCGCCTTTACTAGTACCATGTGTTGTTTCTATTTTACACGACTCAAATTTCAAGGTCTGTTATGGAAACAGGGTCATGATTTCTTAAGATACTGACCATGTTGATAGTATTATGGATATACTTTATCTGATAAAAGTTTATCCTTTTTTCCACGGTGACAACTGCAATGTCTCTATTGTAGATTTTCACAGAAACTATCTAGATTGTCGTATGATCTTTGTATTGGTTATTGTAGAGAGCTTCAAGAAGGCTTCCATCCTAGGGGTGATTCAGCAAATTCATCCCAATAGCAGTACAAAAAGATATTTTATGCCTAGTCAGATAATATGAAACAAAAAAAAGCAAGAGGAATTGCAGGTTGGGAATGTCAGTCACAGTCTGTCAATAGTCACATTGCACATTGGCTTAAACCATTGCCTGATTGGAAAGTTAACCGTGATCTTTCTATTCCATGCCCAACCAAAGAACGTGGTGGTTCTGGAAATAACTTGTTATAGTTAACAAGAATGTTTGAGTAAAATTGTGTTGTGGAACTCAGGGAAAAATCACAAAAAATTTCCAGTAGTTATAAATTGCTAGAGACATTAAGGGATGGGCCAGCTATGTTCTTTATGCTTCAAGCCTAATTCTCAAGACAAGATTGAGATTTTTGATAAGTTATGAAGATAATCTAACAGGAAGGATAGCAGTGACAACTATGTGTATTATCCAACTGTTTAGGATATCAAATGTGAGAATCTTCGGCATTTTTAGAAACACTGTATTAGAGGTGAGCTTGTGATTGTAAATAATGGTTTGGATGATACATTAGGGTTGAGTTGGAAGCCAATGGTCATGTGGAATTATTTCAGGGAGACTGCTAAGGGAAAATTTAGGGAAGATACAAAAAAAGTGAATGATATTGATTGCATGGATTGGTTTACGGTTGAGATAAATATTCATCAATTTTTTAAAGGTTATATAGAGCGAAGAATGCACAAGAAGTTGTGGCCTGAAATGTTGAAGTTGAAGAATTGGCCTCCCTCAAATTTCTTTGAGGAATGTCTACCACAACATGGTGCTTATTTTACCACTACCTTACCTTTCCAGGAATATGCCCATCCTAAATGTGGGCTTCTAAATATTTCTACAACGCTTCCAGTGAATTGCATGAAACCGGATTTAGGGCGGAAAACATATATAGCTTATAGAATTCGAGAAGAAATTGGTAGAGGAGATTCAGTGACAAAGTTGACCTA
The DNA here is from genome assembly GCA_001517045.1 of Pseudotsuga menziesii. Lineage (NCBI taxonomy): Eukaryota > Viridiplantae > Streptophyta > Pinopsida > Pinales > Pinaceae > Pseudotsuga > Pseudotsuga menziesii. Next base: position 156,770 of record LPNX010706541.1, on the reverse strand, counting down.
TGATATGTCTGATGCGTTCAATGTTTTAGCACATACTACTGATATCAAGTTCTCTCCTTTACAACAAAATGAGATAGAGAAATTGAAAAAAAATACAGAGAAATGGATTCTAAGGATCGTGCTAGCATAAATGAATCACCCTTGCCACGTGGAACTGAAGTACATAAAAATCATGGTGAAATTGGGTGTACGGTGTCTGGAAACATTGTTGACAGACTCCAAGAATGAGATTTGGTTGACAATGAAAGTAGGCCTGATATTTCGGGAAAGATGGTAAAAAAGGGAGTTGGTTCAAAGCCTTCAAAAGTAGAAGCAAGGGTTGCTAGCAGAAATAATAAATCTGAATATGGTGGTTCACTTTGGGATATTTTTCAGAGAGAGGATGTACCAAAGTTACATGCATGTCTCCAAAAAACCTGGAATGAATTCAAGCATATTATGAATAAACCTCTTGAAGAATTTGTTCATCCTATTCATGATCAGAAAATTTACTTAAATGTAGAGCATAAAAGGAAGCTAAAAGAGGAATTTCAAGTAGAGCCATGGACATTTGAACAACATCTTGGACAAGCATTTTTTATTCTAGATGGATGTCCACATCAAGTATGGAACCTGAAGTCATGTATAAAAGTTTCCCTTGATTTTGTATCGCTTGAAAATGTACATCAATGTATTTGATTGACTGATGAGTTCCGTGCGGCTTCCCAAGGAACACGGGGAAAAAGAAGGGAAGTTAGAGGTAAAAGAGATTATTCTCCATGCTATGAACAAAGCTGTGACACAAATTAATAGCTTCACCAAAGTTGAAAAGGAAGCAAATAAGGGGAAAAAGGAACCGGAGTTGATCCCTGTTGGTTTAGAAAATGTGGATTCAACTCTGACTATGCCAATAAAAGAAGAGACAAACTCTGCTCTTCATTAAAAAATGGTGTTGAATTTTTATATTCCAAATAATGTGGTGTTGAATCCTTCTATTCCAGATAATGGAAAGTTGACCTCTAATTTTTCAGAAACATCAAAGGTGATCCCTACTATCCCAAAAAAGGAAAAGTTAACCCTTACTATGCCAGAAAAAATAGATTTGACCTCTACTATTCCAGAAAATAGGGATTCAAATCCCATTGTTCCAGAAAATGGGGAGTCTACTCTAATTGTCCCAAGTCCCAACAAACACTATGGATATGTTTCCTTATTTACATTCAATTCTAACTATTTCTTAAAATGAATTGTTTAGTAAAATAAAGGATCACCCTTCTCTTGGCCTAAAATCAACTCTTTGTTTGACACTAACGATTTCTCTCTATAGGGTAAAGTTTCTCTTTCCTTTCTTGGACTAAATTATTGTACCACTTATAGCCATGAATTTATTTAGGAGATCGTTCAGGACTTTTACAAGTTGTGATTGTAGGATGTCTAATGTAACATGAAGAATATTTGTCCTTTGTTTTATGTGTTTTCATGCAGGTTCTTGAAAGTAAACTTCTATTAAATTAAGTAAACGATGAGGTTCTAACTATGCCTATTAGCTTGATTATTGTTTAGAGAGGAATGCTGGGAAATAGTTTTCCTTGGTAAATTTTTGAATCAAGGTAACTATTGTGATCTTTGTATTTGCATTGAACTATCATGTTGTCAATATGAGGAGAAGTTTGAGGAGATGAATATAGTCGATGTTCTAACGGAGCCTACCTCATCTACACCTTGCACTGCACAAAATCCATCTAGTCCTATGATCTAAGAAGTTGCGTATTCAATTGACATGGAGAAACAAGATCATGACATTTAATGTTTAGATCTAGGTAGTGCTCAAGACTTTGTTGGTGGAATCATGAGGATAGTTCCAGCATATGTCAATGTGATTTTCTTGTGGGAAAGATTTCATTGCATCACAGCTAGAATTTTTTGTTAAGAAAGTAACTTATTTCTATTGATTTACTCTTATGGTATGGAAGATTGATGTTGATTATTGGCTTCTATCAGACCCTGGGGTTGGCATCACAGACATGTGGAGAACTGAACATATCCTTGACATATGCTTAACACTCGTTGTTTTTTTTTCCATTTAATGCATGCTTGCATCTTAGGTTTCATTCCTTGACTCTTAAAAGAAAATTCTATGTGAGATGAAGTTGGAAAAATCAATCCTTCTGAGTTTGGTCTTGGTGAGGAGGGTACTCCACAACCCCAAACTCCTCCATTCATTGTTGTAGAAATTACACCTCCAAATCATGTTTATCATATCAATTTCCAGAGTTGGTATTCCAGTCAAGAAGAGTGAAGATTACTGAATCCATATTTTGGGTCAGCTAGTTGCAACTTGTAAAATAACTCTGAATTTGTTGTGTCATCACTCATCATTTCCAGGGTCATTATGTTGGCATCAACATCATAGGCATCAGGCCAATAATGAGAATTTATTTTCTATTCTCCAAGTAGATGCAAAAGGATCTATCGTTATGCAATATTTGTAGGGCCACCAACAACAATGTATGATATTATTATTAGAAAACATATGTAAAGTTGTTCATAGATGTAGAGCCTACATGATATAATCATTTTTAGAAGGGGAAGCAATCATGCTTTGGAATACTTGAAACCTTCTGCAAATTTAAGTTGTTCTGATTCATTTCCTGTCTAGTTGTATAGCCAAGATCTCAAGCCTAAGTTGAGTAAAGGTTCAGATGTTCAATGATCCTAGTTAGGAGCCAAGGGAAAGGGCGGATTCTATTAAAGTTTATAGTACAATGCATGCATTTCTTATTTCTACCATAAAGGTTATTAAATATCAATCTTGAATTCGAGAATAATCTTTCCTGGATGCCATGAATTTTTTTTATTGCTTAGCAATGAGGACCCAATACTAGGGTAAGTATAAAGGGTGAAGGGCATCAACATTATATATGTCTACATTTGTTGTTCAAAATGTAATTTTGTTTGGGCTCTTCAATTATGACTATTGACCCTTTGACATAAACTAAGATTAAATGCATGGAAATGAGATTCTTTGATGATGTTTTAAGCCTATATCTTAACTTTATTGGAAAAGAATGAATATTATACTTTTATGGATGCATTTTCCACCATTTCATAATGTTTTTCCAAGTCTACAAGTTGGTATCCCAGCTATATAGGGACATGAATGGATATGCCAGATAGGGAAAATTGTACATAGCTCTCAGGAATTAGTTTATCATAAATACTAGTTACTGGTAAGTTGTAATAGTAATAATTGTGTAGTTTGTAGATTTCTATCTATCATAAATTTGTTTGAATATCATCATTGTCAAGCAATAACAACTTTTTAAAGCGTGTTATCTCAATGGTAGAGCGCCTGCCTAATTATAGGAAAGAGGTTGGTGGTTCGATTCCTCTGTGCCCTATCATAAATTTGTGACTACAAAAATGACTACATTCGCATCTATACGACTATTAGTATCTAATTTCCCATATCTTAGTCGTTTTAGCTTAGTCATTAATATGTTATCATCTAGTAGTTTATTTAGTCGTATATTTGGTCATTAATTGTTGCAATCAGTGACTAAATCAGTGATTAAATTAATGACTAAATCAATTACTAAATCATTGACTATCGATGACTAAATCACTAACTATCAATGACTAATAAGTCAAGCTATTAATGACTAAGTGAAATACGACTAGCTATAAGATAGTGGAAATTAGCTACTATTAGTTGCTGACTCAAAAATAGTTGTTTATAGCCCGATTTTAGTCATTTTTTTAGTCATTAATTTCTCATTTTGTACTAGTGTTTGAGAGAGAAGTTCCCATTCATCCATGTTATGGGAAAACAGAAAGGTAATAGCATCAAAGTCTAAATCATCGGATAGAGGTGTATAGGGTTCTTCTTGTGCACATTCAAAATGCCATATACTATATGTGCCTTTAATCTGTTGCCAATGAGAAATTATTTCAGAAGTTTTTGTTCCAATATCCGAAGGGATGGAACGAAAAACTTTGTATAGAAGAAGTTCGCTCCAAAAAAATGGTTCAAAAGATGAAGAATCAAAGGGAGGAATGGAAATGAATTATGGATAGACTCTAACAATTTTGTTATGCAAGTTTTGTTTCCATGGATTTTTTTTCCTATTAGGAGAGAAAGACCAAGAACGAGCAGCTTTAAGTAGGGTTAGATGTTCAAGAGCTAGTGGTATTTGCATGTATGAAAATATGAAGGGTGGAGTTGGAGGGATGTTATTAGTGCCATTACAAACACATCAGAAGACACTTTCACTCACATTCAGCGAAAAGAAGTGATGGCTACAAAGATCAAGTGGGAATTTTTGCATCATGTGACATGTCTCTTGTGCACTAATGTCTCATTCTACAACATTTTGTGCAAGCAATTGTTTGATTGGATGAAGAATGGGGCCAACTTGGTGCTGCATTTGCAATGCAAGAGAGAATTGCATGGTATATTTCTGATTTTGTCTCTACTTTTGATGCATACTTTGAAATGTATTTGAGGACAACATGTCTAGAAAGAATAGGTTGGAAATCAACATTATCCATCCATATTGAAAGCATGGTACATTTGTAAATATTGAGAAGGGAATCATTTCTTGCAATATTGTATGTTTTACATCCATTTGCATCAATGAATAATGAAGAAGCAGCTTGCAGCTCATATGGAAAACCATAGCGACATCAAACCGATGTTCCTTTTTTGCGAAGGCAAGTTGATTCTGAGCATATGGTGTGTCTTTCAACAAAATTTACAAGTTCTTCATAGTCAATTGATTAGTTTGATGAAAATATGGATGGTGTTGCAAGACTCCATGGATCATTTGCAATAGAATGGTGTAACCCATATGTTGACAAGTGCATATCATGAGGATTCCAAGCTGTAACATATGTGTCAAAAAACAGTTTTGTAGCTTCAACTACAAGGATATCTTCCCAATATAAGGTGTCCATATTTGGTGCATCTGCCAACCAAATAAAACCATGAATTTGTGTGGATCCTCTATGCTTCCATTCATACCTGCGTGGGAGGAAAAGGAATATATTACAAATGAAATGTATAAAGTGAAAAATACAAAGAGAAAAATAAGAACAAAGAGATGGTGAAATACCTGCACCAAGAATCTGTTATATGAAAACCTTTTTCAAGCACCTCTTGAAGGAATGTTTTGAATCTATTGTGCATGTATTGTGATGTAATATGTGGATTTGATATGATGTTGTGAAATTAGCATTGGTAGTCTTGAGATAAATTGGTAGAACATCAAGCAGGAATTAGAACATGCAAATCTGGTCATTTTGTATTAGCTGCACTAAAAGTGAAGAAGAAAGTTGGTGTACATTGTTGATTGATCATATTTGTTAGGTCAGCCCTACTTTTGTTCTAATATGAGTGTGTTCCACGTAATGAATTAGGCATGTCTTGCAATTGGCTAACAACTTCAAGTATTGTTGGAGGTAGTCTATCTTCAAGATTAGTTTTGACAAAAATAGAGGTAGTAGCATTACTTTGATGACGCATAATTACATTGTATATGTAGTACCAAAACCAAGGATGTTGGCCAAATATGTTGTCATGATAATGAATTAGGTGAAGTGCATATTCGTGCATATCAGCCTCATGAATGCGTGGTTGCTTAAGCATTGTTGCACCTGTGGGGAACAAAGTTGGAAAATCCATGGAAAGAATTCCTTATGTGTTGTACTCATTTATAGGAGAAATTCCTATAGGAGGGCAATCAATTGAAGGTGCTAGTGGGATATTTGGTATATGTAACAACTGTCTAATTTCTTCAACCTCAATTCTAGCATTAGTTTTTGTTGAAATAAATGAGGAGGATTCTATTTCATAGGGTTCAAATGAATTTGGTGGTTTAACTGTAGAGGAAAATCTTTGCTGATGAGATAATGTATCATTTCTATTAACATGCATACTCCAAGGTGAAATGTCTGTTGAGACAAGAGGCATTGAAGATAATGAAACTAAGTTGACCTATACATCCTTGTAGTATGGGTCATTTTCCATTTTGTATTCAAGGGCAGTAAGAACACATGTACGACTAACAAACAGTTCATATGGATTGTTTGTAGAGTTTCATTTGCGAACAACAAGGATGTCAAGTTCTGATATTAAATGGGGTAGGTATTTGGAAATATTGGAAATGTCCTAGGGGAAGCAAATAGTATGTCCAGAATATTTATATTGACCACCATGAGCATGTGTAACTTGTAAAAATGGGTTAGCACGACTAATGAGCATTTATTCAACTTGTGTAAGTACTGCAAGAACAGATGGTTGGATTCCTGGATCCATATTGTTTTCGAATGAAAAGCGATGGCCTTTTAATTCTAGAATATAGCGAGAACAAGTATATGCATCATGGAATTTTTTTGTTACAATACCAGGGTAACATTCCTTGCAAATTGAACAAACATTCATATCACACAGTTGGTCCATTTTTTTACGAAATCGTTGATGTGCATCATCGAGGTGGGTGCTCGATGGATTTAGCATAGATGGTCGAAGGGAAGGTCTGTTGGAAGGTTTGGGAATAGAAACTAAACAAGACATATCCACAGGTAGTCGTGCATCTCTGTAAAGAATACATTGTCCCTTATTGTTTTCATCTTTGTTCTCTGCATATACAACTCTTCTTTGTGTGTTGGCTTGTTCATTGTCATGAGTTGGCATAATTCCTATGTATTTAGATGATAATTCTAATAGACTTAGAATATTTAGATTTATAGAATGATGTTGTTAGAGTGATTTAAGCATTATTCATTTTATTTTAACCATGAAATAATTCAATACATCAAAGGAGTTTGTCCATATATTGGAAATTTCACACTAGCAACGAAATTGCATACATATAGAAAATCCAAATTAGGAAGGTCAAAAGAGTCCAAAGCACTTAAATGCATAGAGAATTGTTATTAATTTCGTACAAAGAAAAGTTACATGTTAATCACATGCTAGTGAAGTAGAGAACTCATGTAAAATGATAAAATGGTTAAGAGGGAAGTCCCTTGAGCATTTAATGCAGCTACAGCAAATCCTGGCCCTTAGATCTCGAGCAGCTCAAGATCCAACGATCATCAAGCCTGTTGCAGTCGCATTAAATGCTCTACAGCATGCTAAATATTGTTTTCCATCACTAATAGTGGATACCAAAAATTAATGTACCTACGTCAATTCCACAACGTGCCAAACGTTAGAGCTAGTCCTGAATAGAGAGGGGCCCACTTATACAAACGATTGGATTAAGAGATGGACTAATTTGATTTTCAACCAAATCCACATGCTGGCAATTTTGTCGATATTGCAATCAGCCTTAGGTTTGTTATGAGCAAGAGTTTGTTTTAATAGAAACAAATTCATGTCCCTCAACATGATTTTGCAAAAAAAATATTTCTTATTATTTCTTTACTCGATCAAGCTTGGGAACTTTGACTTGCAGTGAGCTTTATTTTCCATTTGTAATTGTCACACCCTCTTTAATGCTTCATTATATTGTTGAATTTTCTAGTGTATGGCTTCCTTTTTTCAAAGCTTTCAAAGATATACTATTTAGTTTTTGGGCGAGGAAAATTTATGTTTAGTTTTATTGAAATTTGAGCAATATGGATTTTTTTTGGCGAGTTTTGGGGTCAAAATTTCTTCAAGCAAATCAAATGAAACTATACAATTTTATTATTAAATTCCTAAAAGAAAAAAAATCAAATTTGTCCTTTTAGACGATCTAGAGATACACTAATACTGGTACGTGTGTGAACTGACTCTCATCTATTCCACCCTAATTAAAAAAAATTCTCTTTGTGTAGTTTCATTTCATGGGTTTGAAGTTTGTGTGCAAGATACTTATGTTACCATCCACATAATTAATGAAAGATATTTACTACAGATCATTACAGATCATTACATTCTAAGCATAAATTCAACTAAATGAAATAGGGAAATAAAAGCAATGAACAAACTTCCCTTTGCAAATTCTCTAATGATGGTCCAATAACTCATCAAAGTGAATAAATCCTTTGACTTTTCTCTATTTCAAATATGTTATGAATCTTGCATAATAAAACAAACCCAGACTAAAAATAATTGGATATGCTAAGTATATGGTGGTCAAACAATGAAATTTCTAAATGACTCTAACTCTATGCCACTCTGTCTCTTTACATAAACATAACGAATAAAGAAGGAAAATTGCTACACAAATAATTTATCCTTTCCAAGATAAAATCATAAGAACAATAACACAAAACATCTACAAATTAAAAACACACAAATTTATCACTAGCAAACTAGGGTAGAAAACCTCTAACAAACGCAAATTGTTACCTATTGTTATTGTAAATTTAATAATTAATTTGAAAAACCACTCTAGGAATTGAATGTTAATAAGAAAATTCATCATTTAGAATACACAAAGCATTAATCATTACTTCTTATTTTAAACTTTAATAATTTACTTATCTTTTTCTTTTTTAATTGTTTTTATTTCTTTAGGGTTCTCACATTGTAATAAAAATAAATGCTTGTTTATATTTAATTACCTTTCTCAAATTGTATTAGGAAGAAATGCACATTATCTAAAGTATTAATAAAATAAAAAATCAAATAAAAATCAATATAATGATTAATCCAAGATTTGAAAAAAAAACCTAAAAATTGATGATGCTAAATTGCTTGTGGGATGGAAGATGAATCAAGAGACAATGATTTTTCATTGGAAATAAAATATTTTATACTAGGATTTTGTGGTGTTGAACACACAGATTATCAACAAAAAGTTGTACAGTATCATTTGAAAATTCAACCTTTGACATATTACAAATGAACGTAGAACTTAGGCAATTAATTGAAATATCTGCCTGTAAGTAATGCATTAGAGGAAATTTGAGGTCTAAAATGGGCCTCCTAAGGAAAATAATAAAATAATAGTTATTAATTTTGAAGGAAGAATGAAAAAAACTACTTTTTTTGTTCGTATTTTTGACATATATCTCTGTGTTTTTACTCAAATTCCGAGTGGGAGAGCTCGTTGGATACGAAAATTAATTCCTCATCCAACGAGTACCCACACTGCATAATTTTGACAGACCCAACTACCCCCCCAAAAAAAAACCTGAAAAAATGTGATGATGACATCATCATCATGTTTTTCAGGGATTTATTTTTTTGAAGGTAACAAGGTCTGTCAAAAGTATGCAGTGTGGGTACTCGTTGGATGTGGAATTAAATTTCGCATCCAATGAGCTCTCCCGCTCAGAATTTGAGTAAAAACACAGGGAGATATGTCACAAATACGAACGAACAAATAGTTTTCTTTTATGACAAATATGTTAATTCAACCATTATGGTTGACTCATTTTATTGAAATTCTATTGGTTCTTGAATTCCAACTCACAAAATTTATTGTTGGCACGTTTTCTTATAAGGCCCATTTTAGACCCCAAATTTCCTCTAATGGGGTACAGATTTTGACAGCCATAAACAGTGAATTAATCACAGTTCTTAGACATAATGAATTATGAAATTGATGATTCTTTCCCAAGAAAATGCTTCCCATGAAAACATGGGCCTTTCTATGTGTAATCTGAGTTTTCTGCTAAGACTCGCTTATGGCACAAGGACACAACCACATTAATTTATGTACTGAAGCACACAAAATACTTATGTAACCTGGCCACCACCCCGTCCATGTCTATCCTCCACTACATATATCAACACTCTCGTAAGGTAGGCTGGAAGGGCAGGTTAATCATAACGGTGTCTCTGGTCTAGGTAAAATGTTAATAAAGAAGGCTTGGGATGGTTGTATCACCATTAATACATTCCAGATGGCACCCCACATTAACCCATCCATGTTACATACATTAAATTTGGTTGATGTCTTCCAGCCATCCCATGGTGGGATGATACTCATAGGAGTGATTAATAAGCTAGATATTTGCTTCTGGAACTGTAACCGCATCCATTGGCTCTATTACTGGTAGCTATATTGTTGCTCGCGCATTTTTTAAATTGTAGATGTTTTTTAATTTCTAGTCTCTTTCAAAATGTTTGACATTTCCTGATAACAAATCTTTTCCTGGTGTTTCTTATTATCATACTGTAGGTTTATTATTATCATTCACCAGATTGCAGTGGGGGCATATTGCAGGTGACATCTTCCCGCGCCCCTGGTGGGAAACACAAAACAAGGAAGACTTAGTCTTTGAAAACCAATAGCAATTCAAATAAATGTGTTTTAAAAATCTATATTAATATAATAACCAAAGGCCAATGTTAAAACTATATTCCAAACAAAAAATAATGACTTGACTGCTTAACTAATGCAATGCAATTCACCCAATACAATATGTAGACATAATAATCATAGTTGTGATTCTATAACATATATCAAAATATAATACAATTAAATTAAAATGGTATTTTGGCCTTGTACAACTAGCACTAGGATTGAGAAAAAATATCCTAATCTGATCATTGTAAACCTGTTATTCAAATACATGAATCAAGGTATGGACATAGGAGCATACCAAGCATTACATAGGGGTTGTGGGGAGGGTAACATTTGTTAATATTTCATATGCTATACTAGATATCATTAGTGTTCAATCCAAATGCACAACAAGAGCATATGCAGAATCATTGCAATCACAAGATAGACACAATATTTATCCTAGGAAACCCACAAGGGGAACAAAACCCAACAAAACTTCCTATGTATAAGATAAAACCCCCAATAGGTATTCTCCTCCTTGTTGTTATGTCTCTCTCTCTCTCCTATGCACTATTTAAATGAGTGAGTATGTGTTATAATGAGAAACATGGCTCCTCTATTTATACGCATTATGTCAATTGACTTTTACCCTAAACAAGTCAGCCCCACTAAACTATATGGGTCAATTTCACCTAGGAAGACTAAAAAAAGTATTTTATATTATTCATTGGGGTACTAATGACCTGAATTACAATGGAGGATTTACCTCATGACTCTATGATGACCAATTACAATAGTAACATCCCGACGAAGGAATAATAACATCTCCCTTGGGGTACATTAGTAAAATACATTTAGAATATCCCTTGAAGTTACAATATTTGAACACTCACCCTTGACAAGAAGGGTATTCTACTGAAAACATCATCATCAACTATAGGAGTAACGAGACACAATATCTTCAGAAATATCGAGGTAATACATCTATATGTAATAGGAAGTTTTCAACATTCATCAGTAACTGGAACAATTACTCTTCAATGTATTCATCTTCTTCAGCACACGATCACTTGATCCTTTTGCAACAACACTTTGATCTTCCTATCCTTTGTAGCAACACTTCGATCTTATTGATCCTTTGCAACAACACTTCAATATTATTAATCCTTTGCAACAGCACTTTGATCTTCTTGATCCTTTGCAGCAACACTTTGATCTTCTCAATCCTTGTAGAAACACTTCGATCTTCTCGATCCTTTGTAGCAGTAGCACTTCAATCTTCTCGATCCTTTGTAGCAGTAGCACTTCAATATTCTCAATCCTTTGTAGCAACCGCACTTCGATATTTTCAATCCTTTTCAGCCATGCTACCTATAGTAAACATGATCTCTTTGCGAGATTATTAATCCCTATCATTTTAGGACATAGGTCCAAGGATGATGCAATACTCCATCAGCCTACTCCCCCTTAACGAGGAGGGTCCATAGTATCGATCATTTGAATCTTCTACAATTGAATGTAGATATTGACCGCACCTAGATTCAGGCCCCGTCATCCATAAGGACTCATCATAGTGCATCCTCAGCTTCAAATCTAGAACCACTCCTAACCGATTGTTTTACTACGACATCCACATATACATGTAGGCATACTCTCCATGCAAGAGTATTGTCTGCAAAGAAGATCTCGACTATACCTAAGTGTTGGCCCTATCGTCCATGAGGATTCATCGTAGGAAATACTCAACATGAAATATAGGACCATTAGAAAACGAATGTTATACTACGATATCCAAAAATGAATGCAGGTACTCTCCATGTGAAGGTAGCGTCTACAGGTCCATCCTTAGCTAGTAAGGACCACTCTCATGAACAGAGTGTTATACCTTCAATACCATCCTTAAGAGAGGATAATATTGGCCACAAGTGAATGTTGGACCTTATCAACATCTTCAGCAGAACTTGGCCTCTTTCATACTAGAGCTTCACTATCATCTGTCATCAATGATAGTCTTATCATCACTCCCCATTTTTCAGGAGTATCTATATCATCAACCTACTCCCCATTTGTCTCAGGAGGGTTCATATCTTCGACCTATTATTTCTTTCAGAGGAGAGTCCACATCTTCGACTTGTTCCTCCTTTCCAAATAGGGTCCATATCTTCAGCATTCCTTCTTGCAAGGAAAGTTTGTAGTCCCATCACTGTTCCTCCTTGCAAGGAAATTCTTTTCAAACTACACCAAGATTGTCACGAAAATATTCAAACTTTACTCGATATAGAGGCTTGGTCAGTACATCAATAAATTTCTCATCGGTACTCACATACTGGAGCTTTATAGCTCCTTTTTGTTCCATATCCTATTAATTTTTTAATGGTTATACCATATCTGATAACATTTAGCATTATAATATCATAACCATATGCAAAAGGATCACTGAAAGATAGACAAGTACAACCACACCAAAGAACACAAATATTTATCCTGGGAAACCCTCATGGAGAAGAAAACCCAACAAAAATTCCTCTATATAATATGTATCAAAATTACAAGACAAGACCCCAAACAGGTGCGCCTCCTTCCAGCAGATATATATATATCTCTCTCCTATGCGCTATACACAAGTGAGTGTGTGTGTTCAACTGAAGGAACACAAATCCTCTATTTATACTCTTTTTGTCACTTGACTTTTAACCTAACAATTTGGCCCCACTTAACTAACTAGTTCAACTTCATTTAGGAAGACTCAATACAATATTATATTATATTCATTAGGGTACTATTGACCTGACTTACAATGGAGTCTTTACCTCATGACTCTATGATGACCAATTACAATAGTAACAACCCAACGGAGGAATAATAACATCTTCCTTGAGTTACATCAGTAAAATACATTTAGAATATCCTTTGATGTTACACTATTTCAACACTCCCCCTTAACGAGAAGGTTATTATACTGATAACATCATCATAGACTATAGGATTAATGAGAGAGAGATAATTTGCAAAATAATCAATGTGATACATCTATACATCATAGGAAGTTTTCAACAATCATCAATAACTCAAATAGTTGCTCTTTAATGTCTTCAGTATTGGAGCAACATCTTCTACAACATTGAATCTTTATCTTTTGGAGCATACAATCACTTGATCCTTTCCGGTGACACTTCGATATTCTTGATCCTTTCCGATGACACTTCGATCTTCTTGATCCTTTGTAGCAGCACTTTTATCTTCTTGATCCTTTACACCAGCACTTCGATCTTCTTGATCCCTTGCAACAGTACTCTAGCCTTCTCGATCCTTTGCAGCATTAATTTGATCTTCTCGATCCTTTGCAGTAGCACTTCGATCTTCTTGATCCTTCGCAACAGCAAATTCGATCTTCTCGATCCTTTACAACAACAATTTGATCTTCTCGATCCTTTGCAGCAACACTTTGATCTTCTCAATCCTTTGCAACAACAATTTTTTCTTCTCGATCCTTTGTAAAAACACTTCGATCTTATCAATCTTTGCAGCAGCATTTCTATCTTCTCGATCCTTTGCAGTAGCACTTCAATCTTCTTGATCCTTTGCAGAAACACTTCAATCTTCTTGATCCTTTGCAGCAGTACTTCGATCTTCTCAATCCTTTGCAGCAGCACTTCAATCCTTTCGTTCCTTTGTAGCCACACTTCGATCTACTTGATCATTTTATGCTATGCTACATGCAGCACACATGATCTCTTTGAGGGATGATCAATCCCTATCACTTTAGGACATAGGTCCAAGGATGATGCAATCCTCCATCAGTTTGGTCCATAGTATCGACCAGCTGAATGATCTACAACTAAATGTAGATCTCGACCACACCTAGATGCAAGTCGTGTCTTCTATAAGGACACATTGTATACCTTCCATACCACTAAGGTTAGGACCACTCCTCAGTGAGTGTTATACTACGGTATCTACACATATGTGTAGGCACACCCTTCCATGTAAGAGTATTGTGTGCAAAGAATATATTGACCACATACAAAATGTCGACCCTCATCATAGAATATCCTTACCATTGAGGTTAGGACCACTCTCATGAACATAGTGTTATACCTTTCTGCCTCAAGAGAGGATACTATCTTCCACAAGTGAATGTCGAACCTTGTCAGCATATTCAAGAGCACTTTGCCTCTTTCATGTTGGAGCATCAGTGTCATCCCATCATCGATGTCAGACTCATCATCACTCCCCATTTTCTGGGAGGATCCATATTGTCAACCTGCTCCCCCATTTGAGGAGGGTTCATATCTTCAACTTGTTCTTCCTTTCTGAGGAGAGTCCATATATTCGACCTGGTCCTCCTTTCTGAAGAGAGTCCATATCTTGGACTTGTTTCTCCTTTTCTAGAAGGGTCAATATCTTTGAATTGTTTCTCCTTTTCGAGAAGGGTCCATATCTTCGACCTGTTTCTCCTTTCCGAGAAGGGTCCATATCTTTGACTTGTTTCCCCTTTTTGAGAAGGGTCCTTCTCTTCATCGTTACTCTTTGCGAGGAAAGATCTATATCAACATCACTGTTCCTACTTGAGAGGAAATTATTTTTGAACTACACCAATATTGTCACAAAATCTTGGTCAACATATTGGAAACTTGCTCATTGGTACTCTCATACTGGAGTTTTATAATCCCTTTAGTACCATATCCCACAGGATTCTTTTTCATATTTATACAACTTTAGTTGTCACAAATCATCACTATGGTATCCAAATCCATGTCAAATAGTCCTGACATAATTTTTTGAAGCCATATTGCTTCACAAATAATGGAGAAAGATGCTATGTACTCTGCTTCAGCTGTACTGAGAGTAACACTGTACTAATTACTTACTAAAGCATGAGATCATGGCAGATCCTAGACAATAACATCCACCTGAGGTGCTCTTCCTTGCTGCAGCACTTCCTACCCAATCTGAATTTGTATATCCATACAATCTGTAGTCATGATCTCTACCATGGTAAATTCCCAAGTCTATCGTACATTTTAGGTGCCTCATCACATTCTTTTCATCTATCAAGTGAACCCATCTAGATTTAAGTAGATACTTCCTTAAGGTGTTCATAGCAAATCATATATCTTGCCTTGTGTTCATCATATACATTAATGACCCAACAATTTTTTTTGTACCGATCCATATCCACTAACTATGATGATTCATTAGATAACAACTTCAGGTTGGTATCCATGGGTGTGGCCATGGATTTCCAATCCAACATGTTATCTCCCAAAATAAATTTATTTTCAATAAGTTCACTCATACAATTTATTTTTTGATAGGATGAAGATTTCAAGTCATATTATGAAATACATTGGGGTGACTAACAAGGTTGGAATACATGGTGTTCTATTTTTTAATAAAATTGAAAGTTTTAGCTTTCGGTGGCCTTGGAAAACTTTTGAACAGTTCATTAGCCACTGGAAAGCCAGCTTTCGGCAACTAACAGTTTCGACTCAGGACCACGTTAACCACCAAAAGCATGTTGATCATGTTTTTATAAAATTTTGTTGCAAAGGGACTTTCGGTGGCTTAAGTGAATGTACCAATGGTTCATTACCCACCAAAATCCCTGCTATCGCCAGCTAAGACCGAAATTTCAGGGTGCTCCAAGTCACCGAAAGTGGCATTTTACTATGAAAAGGAATCATTTTAAAACAATTATTCTAACCAAATAGAGAATCATTTTTCATAACGCTCGATTGTTTTTGTTCCTAACAAGTCATAGAACAATAGCCTCTCTCAGTTTTCCTATAGGTGTTTCATTTTGGGAGAATCGAATCCATATCTGAGACCCAATTTTTGAATCTCAGAATTTCTTGTTTGACATATGTTTTTGAAATCCATATCCCTAAAAAATTAAAACGGATTCCAAAAAATAGAGAGTGGTGTTTTCTCATAACAAACTATTCTACAAAAACCTCTTTCATTTTATACACAGGTGTCACAGGTTTGGAGAAACAAATGCATCTTTGATCCCTAGTTTTCAGCAGTTTGGCAAATGTTTAGGGCAAATGTTGACCTAGCATTACAAGTTCTAGCAAAGATTGAATAACTCCCATCACCTACACCAAAAGAGCAAGATGAACCAGCAGAGAAGGCTTCCTCTAGCAAGCCCAATACACAAAGGATAAATCAGTTGTTGAGGCAAGTGTATGAGATGGAAATTCTAGAAAGAGAGATAAAGAAAAACAATGCTACATTGACTAGGAGGAATAAGCTGTTGCACAACTCTTACCTAGAGATGAGAGAAATGTATGTTTTTCTAAAAAGACTAAACAAAATATACCTGAAAGACAACACAAGTCTATATAGAATGATTAGGCTTCAGAGGCTACAGATGAAGGATGCAAAGCCAAACCCTAGCACTCACCTCACATTGGAAACCCTAGCTGAAGCTGCAGTAATCCTATAGCTTCCAAAGTCAAAGTAGGCTATTGTTAACCTTCCTAACATAGAGCCTGCTGAATAAGAAGATAAGCAAACAAAATTGAAAGAATAATTTTGGAGGTGGCTTAAGAATTTTTGAAGAACAGGGCTTTCGGTGGCTTAGATGGACACTGAGGCAGTTCATTAGCCTTCGAAAGCAGCGCTTTCGGTAGCTAACAGTTACAATATTTCGGCCTCTTAACCACCAAAAGCAGAAATAGGAATAGGATTGAATTTTGGCATGAAGGACCAGTTTTGGGAAAACATGAATAGCTCTGGGATGAAGTATAAAGATGAAGGGCGCTGAAGAAAACATCAGGGGAGGTATGCTTCAGTTTTGCAGTGACATAAAGGAAGAAAGGGTCAGGAACGCTAAGCTATCTAAGTAAAACAATGAATTATCCAGTAGAGGACCAGTAACAGTTATTTCTAGTACTCACTTTAGTTATCAGAAGGTTCAAACAGTGAAGGAGTTCTACAATTAGATAGACTAGTAGTTAAATTAGGGTTTTTGACCTAATCATGCAAAAAACAATTCTTTTGTCTATTTTTATTAAATCAGATCCAATTTTTCAGGATCTGAATATTTTTGTAAAGGCTATAAAGCCTAAGACTTATTTTATTGAAGTGGTTCGACTTCGGTGACTTGTAGACAATTACTATTGTCAAGCTTCTCATATTGCTCATGACCTAATTTATGCTATTTTGTTATCATATGTTCAGCTTCCATTTTTTGTCTATTCTGTGCTTATGCTTGAATGTGTTATTTAGGTTTATCCAGGTTTATTGATGTATGATAGTTTTCATCCTATTGGCATATTGATGATTTGAATTATACATACCTTTCTTGTTATGATTATCCATTTATAGATATATGTTTTATGTATAAATCTGCCAGCATGATAAGTTCTCCATCTCTTCACCATATTATCAAACCTCTGAATAGTGGTAGTTAGAAGCCTTATCCCTTATTGAGTTTCATGCATGTCTTGAGAGTGTGAGGTTATATAGGTTACATGACTTGATCCATTTAGAAAACCCTAAAAACATTTAATTTTCCAAGCATCCTCAAGCTACAACCTAGAGGAGTTCCCTAGAGTGATAACAAATTGGCATTATTTCTGGGGAGAGGAGATTGAAGCTCAGCTTCCCTGGGAGACGACATAGATCCTACTTTGATGATAGACAAATTCTAGACACTATTTTCATTGTAATCATCTATCTGGAAACTCTATTGGAATAAGGTGGCTTCAAGAATACCAAGTACCAGAGAAAACCCTAAAGGGCCACCAGTAACACCTGTTTCAGATATAGAATAGATCCTGAGAAGAGTTACGGCTTCACTAAAGCAGAGCTCTAGAGCTACAAAGGAAGCTACATCAAGGTTGAGGAATCTGCAAGCACTGTTGCTTGTGAATATCTCATCCCTAGAGACTCCATGAAGGACGAACTCAGTGGTGACTCCAAAATATTAAGATGTCAAAAGCATTTGCTGCTCTGTTGGCTTGAAGGTTTGCACCTCTTGACTTCTCTTCAGTTCCTAGTTTCCCACATCCAGTACCTGATATGTCTGAATGGGGAGATTTTCTACCTATCTTCAAAGAGGAGGAAGAAGACAATCCTGTTGAACACCTCCTCAAGTTTCACGAATGCCTGGATCTATTAGATTAGTAGCATGAATATGTTCGTATGAAGATGTTCATGTATTCATTAAATGGTGATGCACGTTAGTGGTATTTTTCTTTACCTCCTTCCAGTATTTCATCATTGAAGGATTTTCACAAAGCATTCACTGAGCATTGTAAAAGGTACTATTTAAATCAATTTGCATTTGATAATTGTTGTGAAGAATATAAATTGCATTCTGAGGATAAAAAGGTAAATAGAGAAGAAGATTTTAAGTTTTCTGAGGATTTGTCCACTTTTGGAATTTATTTTAGTTCTACTTTTCAGCAAAGAGATGATCAGAGACATATGCATGATGTGGTCAATGATAGCTATGAAGAGTATGTTGCAATAGGGGACACCTCTCATTTTGATAGAGATATTAATGATATTCAAAATGCTAACCATAATATAGATTCTTTTGACTTTGTGCCAAATGCATCTGCTGACTTAGGGTGTCAAGAAGATCAGTTTGTCCCCTTTGGAAACCCGAAATATAATGAGCAGATTGAAGGAACAACATGTAACAAATTTGGATCTGCAACAAATAATAAAGGCATCCCTCAGTTTTCTAACTTGCAGACAAAGGAAGAATGCAATAGATATGAATAGGAAGATGATGATCTGAAAAGTCGAGAACAGCAGGGCATAACTCATCCTTCCTAGTCATAGGTTAAGCAATCTATAGTTGACATGGAGATCACTGAAAGAAGCTAGCAACATCATTTCATTCAGTTGGAACAGCAGCATAGAGAGGTATTCCTTTATGGTTTTTATGACCCTGTTGCTAACTATATGGAACTTATAAGCAACGTAGATATCAAAATATTTTTGTCAGATGATAGCTGGTTCCATCACCCTTTGAAACTACATTGTTGCATGCTAGGGTTTCATTTATTTTTGGGTCAAGATTAAGGATAAGTTCAGCAGAGCAACTTCTGACATGGCTTCATTGGAAGCATGATGTCACATGATAAGAACCCTCTACTGATTAGAATTAGGAGTAGGAATCGATAGGAAAATAAGATCTTAATATGAGCAGCTAGGTCAGTTTCAGTTGTTTTCATGAATAAGCAAAGCGGGCTACAGGCAGGGTGGAGTGGATCAGTTATATAAGACAAATGACTCCATGCCCAATGGAACACTAGAATATAGCTTTAATTATTCTTTTTTCAGGAAAGACATTTTGTTATGGGGTTCTTGGGACCTCATAGGGAGGTTCCCATCCCCTGAGTAGCAGCCAGATGTTTTCTCCCAAAATAAATTTATTTTCAATAAGTTCACTCATACAATTTATTTTTTGATAGGATGAAGATTTCAAGTCATATTATGAAAGACATTGGGGTGACTAACAAGGTTGCAATATCTAGTGTTCTTTATTTTAAGAAATTTGAAATTTTTAACTTTCGGTGGCTGAGGCAAACTTTTCAATAGTTTATTAGCCACCAAAAAGCCATCTTTCAGTAGCTAACAATTTCAACTCAGGACCACGTTAACCACCGAAATCCTGTTGGTCACGTTCTTATAAAATTTTATTGCAAAGGGAATTTTGGTGGCTTAGGTGAACGTACCAACAGTTCATTAGCCACCGAAATCCTTTCTTTCAGCAGCTAAGATCGAAATTTCAGGGTGCTCCAAGCCACCGAAAGTGGCGTTTTACTGTGAAAAGGCATCATTTTAAAACGATGATTCTAAGCGACCGGAGAATCATTTTGCAAAATGCTTGGAGGTTTCTGTTCATAACAGGTTAGAGAATAATAAAATCTCTCATTTTTTCTACAGGTGTTGCATATTGGGAGAATCGAATCCATCTCTAAGACCTAATTTTTGTTAGGGTACACAGGGTACTCCCAAAGGACCGAACACCAAGAACAACCGCTTCACACAAACATATCATAGATCAATACACCAATGTTTGTCACGTGGTTAAAACCCTTGAGAGGGAAACAGTCCACGGCCCCAGCCAAATAGCTACTTGGAGCAATTTATTATGCAAAAGAAAGGAAGTTACATGAGATTCTCATAATCAATCAACTAGCCAAGGAACCTCTATGCTCTTTAAATAGAGATCATAGACCAATCAGGTGTTAAGCCATGGATCAATGGTAGGTATGATCTAAGAGAAGTTGAACCATCGGATCACTTTATGTCTAGAACATATCGTGACCGTCGGATTAGAATATTTACAAATGCATACTAATGCATACCAAAGAAACACACTTTTACCTAACTGATATATTACACAAGTTGATCTTAACTAAATCCTAAGTGTCTAAATATCCTAACATCCCCCCTTAAGGACACATTCATGAACTCCTAACATAGACCAAAGTTTAGAAAACTTCGCTTCTATAAGAGACATGGTGAAGATGTTTGCAACTTGATCATTTATAGGACAATAGAGAACTTCAATAACACGATCATGAATAAGATTTCTGATGAAGTGCATGTGTAGCTCAATGTGTTTGCTGCGCTAATGTAGGACTGGATCTTTGGCAAGCTTGATGGCACTTTGATTGTCGTACCAAAGTGGAGTAGGCTGCTGCTGCTCAAATCCAAACTCTGAAAGGATCTGTCGAACCCATAAAGCTTCCTGACTGGAATTAACTGCAGCTCAATATTCTGCTTCTGTTGAATAAAGAGCAAGATCTTGTTGTTTCTTACAAACCCAAGTGACAAGTCCAGATCCCAGACTAAAAACATAACCTGTAGTAGACTTCCGATCATCAGGATCGCTGGCCCAATCTGAATCAGTGAAACCAACCAATAAAGGTTTCCCCCCTGTACTGTAATGAATCCCAAACTGAATTGTACCTCGAATATATCAAAGTATTCTTTTTGTTGCTTTCCAGTGACTTTCATGAGGATTTTGCATATAACGGGAAACACGACCAACGGCAAAGGAAAGGTCAGGACGGGAATGAGTCAAGTATAAAAGACTACCAACAAGCTGACGATACAAAGTGGCATCTACTTCAGGGGAAGTACAAGTGGTAGAAAGTTTGACTCTAGACTGGAAGGGAGAAGGGGCTGGTTTACAATCTTCCATGTGGAAGCGACGAAGAAGGTCACAAGCATACTTAGACTGGGAAAGAAAGATTCCTTCTTTGGTTTGCAAGACTTGGAGACCAAGAAAATAATGCAAATGTCCTAAGTCTGACATTTCAAAAGTTTGCTTAAGACTGGATTTCACATGGGTTAGAAGGTTAGGGTCACTACCAGTAAGGATAAGATCATCAACATAAAGAAAAAGTGTGAGGAGATGGTTTCCTACTTTCTTGGTATAGACATTGGGGTCAAAATGGTATCTAGAAAAACCAGTGTCAAGGAGAAAGCTATCCATTTTGGCATACCAAGCTCTAGGAGCTTGCTTAAGGCCATATAAGGATTTCTTAAGCAGACAAAAAAGGCTAGAGTTATTCTGAACATATCCAGGAGGTTGTTCCATATAAATTTCCTCATGTAAATCACCATGTAAGAAGGCAGGCTTGACATCCATTTGATGGACTTCCCAGTTATGTAAGCCTGCAAGGGAAAGAACAAGGTGGATGGAGTTCATTTTTGCTACAGGGGAAAAGGTTTCATTATAGTCAATCCCTTCAACTTGGGAAAAACCTTTGGAAACTAACCTTGCCTTAAGTCTTTCAACACTTCCATCTGATGCATACTTAGTTCTGTAGACCCATTTACATCTGACAAGTTTTATTCCTTTTGGAAGAGGAACAAGATCCCAAGTATCGTTCGCCATTAAGGAACGATATTCTTCATCCATAGCTGCATCCCAATCTGGATTTCCTGAAGCTTCTGCAAAAGTTTCTGGATCATGATTCTCAGAAACTTGAGCCAAAAGAGAAGAGGTTCACTGAAACTGAGAACGTGTTCGACTTTGATCTCTAGGATCACCTACAAGATCACCAGCTGCTTCACATGTTGAACGGACCCATAGAGGAAGTATTGGTGCTAGTGCAATTGGAGGAACATGAGCAGGCGGAGGTGGATTTTCATCCTCATTGTCATCATCAGAAACTGGAGTTGGAAACCTGTCAAGGAAGCTGGAAGAAGAAGAAGAAGAAGGCACATTCGTCGAATCAGGCTCGCAGGCCAAAGATGGCACACCCGCCAAGTTAGGCTTGCAGGCCAAGATATTTTCATCAAATTTAACATCTCTTCTCATGATTATATCATGAGAATGTGGTTGAAGAAGTCTATAACCTTTTACATCTTCAGAATATCCAACAAATATGCACTTTTCACTTTTAGGCTGCAATGCTTTCCATTTTTCATCTGGAATGTGAGCCCATGCTTCACAACCAAACACACGAAAGTGACTTACATCTGTTTTAATTTTACTCCATGCTTCTTCCGGTGTTATACCTTGTAAAACTTTAGTGGGTGTGCGATTAACTATGTAATTTACACAATTTATGGCCTCAGCCCAATATTGAAGACTTAGTCCCTTAGATTGGATCATACAATTTTCCATTTCTTTTAAAGTGCGGTTCTTCCGTTTAGCTACACCATTTTGCTGTGGTGTATATGGAACAGTGTGCTATTGTTGGAGTCCTTGTTCAATGCAAAAAGTAGTGAACTTGTTGTTAACATATTCTCCTCCATTTTCAGATCTTAACTTCATAATTTGATGACCAGATTGTTTTTCAACAAGGGCCTTGTAGGCCAAGAACATGTTAAATACTTTACTCTTAAGTTTTAAGAAGTAAACCCAAGTGCGTCTGGAGTAGTCATCAATGAAAGTTAAAAAATATTTGAAGCCATAAAATGAAGGAGATGGAAGAGGGCCACACAAGTCACTATGCACAAGCTCCAAGGGAACTGAGGCGTGCCAAGAGGCATGCTTGTCAAAACTGTCTCGATGATGTTTTCCGAGTACACAACCGGAACAAACACCATCCTTGCAAGATACCAGCGGAAGACCAATCACCATATTGTCTTTACATAGTTGTTGCAATGAGCGATAATTTAAGTGACCAAATCGCTCATGCCAAAGTTTCCTCAAGTTATCACTATGAACAACAAAAACTAAAGGAAAAGGTGATGACCCAAAGTTGTTAAATTTGTACAACCTGGTAATATCATCAACAGTTCCAGTTGCAAGGACATTTTGAGGATTTTTAAAATCCTTGATTACAACTTGGTGAGGTGTACACATTACAGTTTTACCTTCACCTGAATGAGTAATTTGATAGACTGATAACAAATTGCAGGAAATTTTTGGAACACATAGTACATCACATAAATGACCATTTTCTACTGGAACTGTTTCAGATCCTACAACACTTAGAGATCTATCATCACCAACAAATATTTATTTGGTGTTACATTCATGCATAGTAGAAAATATGGTTTGATCCTTAGCCATATGATAATATGCTCCAGAATCAATGAGCCATTCATTTGAAGTAGAAGAAGAAGATGCAGTATAAGAGTAACCAGAAGCACAAAGTGCATGTCCATGAGTGTTAGATTCTAAAGATGAATCTAGGTTGATGTGGTGCTTCTTCATTGCTGCTTCCAAGGCTACCATCTTCTTAAAACATTTAGATTCATCATGATTATCTTTCCCACAAAAATTGCAATGACGCTCGGTCTTCTTTCCTTTTTGCTTGGATCCTTTGTCATTTTTTGAAGAAGGAGCTGATTGAGAGGGTTTGGGACCCTTGTTGTTTTTCTTATTATTGTGAAGATTCTGTTTCTTGGGAGGCTTGGACTTTTCTTTCTGTTGGGACAATAAGGCTTTCCCAGATGTATCTGCATTGTTAATTATTCCAAGATGAATGAGCTTATCTTGCTCTCTAATTAAAGAATCACAAAAGGATTCAAGACTAGGCTCTACATAGCTGGCTGCAGTCAAGGATTCTTTCATGGAGTAGAATGTAGATACAAAAACAGAATATGCAGGTCCAAGTTTGGAAAGAATATGATAAATACATTGTTTTTCTTCTTTTTTAATCTTGCATTCTGCACATAATAGTCAAAGAGTTTTATACTTAGATAAATAGTCTTGAATGCAAGAAAAATCATTGGGATTCAAGGAAAGAAACTCATTCTCAAGTTGATGACCTCGAATTTCATTGTGTTCATCAGGTTCATCAATGCCAGATATGTGGAATCACAAATCAGTAGATATTGACATCCCAATCAATCCACGAGCTTCATCACATCTATTTTCCCAAGCTTTATCAGGTTCATCAATGCCAGATATGTGGAATCACAAATCAGTAGAGATTGACATCCCAATCAATCCACGAGCTTCATCACATCTATTTGCCCATTTAATTTTCTTATCATCATCAATGGGTTCTATTTCTTTCCCTGAGGTTATCCTGAAAAGTCCCCTACTTCGCAGAACATCCTCCATACGAGATTTCCATGAGAAATAGTTAGAACTTGTAAGTATATTATGACAAGGGGCGGCCATACTATAAAATAATGGTTGAAAGAACAGAAACTAACTGTCTGGCTGCAAAGAGCTTGAAAAAATATGCGGTTTAAAAAAAATGGCACTTAAAATGAATTCTGGATGATGAAGTTATGCTTGATCAAAGAAAATGTTGAAGATGTCTCCAATAGTGATGTGGCAGATATTAACTTGACCAACTAAAAAAAGAAGCCCTCTCTTCCCAAGATCAACCTTTGACAATCACTTTTACAATAAAGTTGCTTTGAAGTGAATCACTTTTATAGAATAAGTGATGTTCACTTTTACAATAATATGACTTTTAAATAGTGCGGCAATAAATTAAAAGACTTAAGTGACTCACTTTTATTTTATTTCATTAATGTGAGATGCACTTTTACAATAAAGTAACTTGAAAATAGAAATTGCATGCACTAAAAAGTAGCTTGATAAGATTTGAACTCAAGACTTATCAAGGTGTAAAGCAACTTTGGACCAAGTGAGCTAAGTTTAAAAGGTACGTAAAACTATGGAAAGAGGAAGGGGGCTTTTTTTTTTGTACTCTTCTCTCTCATTTTCCGTGCTTGCTTTCTTTTCCTGCAAATCACAAAAAATGAAAAAACAAAAAAACTTTTTTCACAAAATGGGGTTAGATCTTGGTTAGCTTACCTGGAAAGTCTACGTTTTCAAGTTTTCTCGCTGTTTCTGATTTTCTGTGATCGCACAAGGTGCACAGCAAAGAGCATATGTAGCCGAGAAGACAAGAAAAAAACTTTCCTTCAGTGTTTCTGATTCGCCGCGATTGCGCAAGTTGCACGGAAAAGAGCATACACAGCCAGGGAAGGAAATAGTCCGAGACTAAAACAAAAATATCTAATAATAAGACTGATAAAATATGAGAGATTTTAAAAAAAATAAAACAAATCTGTCACTATAACATTATACCTTCAAATTTACTGAAATGGGTGTTTCTGGAACAAACAGAAACGGTTTTCGGTGAAACAAAAACTATTTCCAAATGGAAACGGTGCTCCGGACACAATGGAACAGCTCCCACAAGCCACAAATGCACAGAAAATCCAAAACCAGAAACCCTTTCAAAGTTTTGGCAACACCAGTTCCAGATCTTGATCAAAACCGAAAGCGGCTCTTCATAAAAGCTCGGATACCATGTTAGGGTACACAGGGTACTCCCAAAGGACCGAACACCAAAAAAAATCGCTTCACACAAACATATCACAGATCAATAGACCAATGTTTGTCACGTGGTTAAAACCCTCGAGAGGGAAACAGTCCACGGCCCTAGCCAAATAGCTTCTTGGAGCAATTTATTGTGCAAAAGAAAGAAAGTTAGATGAGCTTCTCATAATCTATCAACTAGCCAAGGACCCTCTATGCTCTTTAAATAGAGATCATAGACCAATCGGGTGTTAAGCCACGGATCAATGGTAGGTATCATATAAGAGAAGTTGAACCGTCGGATCACTCTATGTCCAGAACATATCGTGACCGTCAAATTAGAATATTTACAAATGCATACTAATGCATAATAAAGAAACAAACTTTCACCTAATGGATATATTACACAAGTTGATCTTAACTAACTCCTAAGTGTCTAAATATCCTAACAATTTTTAGATCTCAGAATTTCTTGTTTGACACATGTTTTTGAAATCCAGATCCCAGAAAAATTAAAACGAATTCCAAAAAAATGAGAGATTTTTTTCTCACAACAAACCATTCTACAAAAACCTATTTCAGTTTATACACAAGTGTCACAGGTTTGGAGAACCAAATGCATCTCTGAGCCCCAGTTTTCAGTAGTTTGGCCAAATATTTAGGGCAAATGCTAACCTAGCATTGGAAGTTGTAGCAGAGATTGAAGAACTCCCATCACCTACACCAAAAGAGAAAGATGAACCAGTAGAAAATTATTCCTCTAGCAAGCCCAATACACAAACGATAAATCAGTTGCTGAGGCAAGTGTATGAGATGGAAATTCTAGAAAGAGAGATAAAGAAAAGCAATGCTACATTGACTAGGAGGAATAAGCTGCTACACAAATCTTACCTAGAGAAGAGAGAAAGGTATGTTTTTTCTAAAAAGACTAAACAAAAGATACCTGAAAGACAACACAAGGCTATATAGAATGATTAGGCTTCAGGGGATGTAGATGAAGGATGCAAAGCCAAACCCTAGCACTCACCTCACATTGAAAACCCTAGCTGAAGCTACAGTAAGCCTACAGTCTCCAAAGTCAAGCCAAGATACTGTTAACCTTCCTAACATAGAACCTGCTGAATAAGAAGATAAGCAAACAAACTAGAAAGAATAATTTTGAAGGTGGCTTAAGAATTTTTGAAGAACAGGGCTTTCAGTGGCTTAGGAGGATGCTGAGGCATTTCATTAGCCATCGAAAGCAGTTCTTTCGGCAGCTAACAATTCCAATATTCTAGCCTCTTAAGAACTAAAACTAGAAATAAGCATAGGATTGAATTTTGGCACGAAGGACCAGTTTTGGGAAAACATGAATAGCTCAGGGATGAAGTATAAAGATGAAGAGTGCTGAAGAAAATATTAGGGGAGGTATGCTTCAGTTTTGTAGTGACATAAAGGAATAAAGGGTCACCAACACTAAGCTATCTAAGTAAAAAAGTGACTTATCCAGTGGAGGACCTGTGGTAGTTATTTCCAGTACTCACTTTAGTTACCAAAAGGTTCAAACAGTGAATGGATTCTACAATTATATAGACTAGTAGTTAAATTAGGGTTTTTGACCTAATTATGCAAAAAAAAATTATTTTGTTTATTTTTAGTAAATCAGATCCAATTTTTCAGGATATAAATATTTTTTTAAAGGCTATAAAGCCTAAGACTTATTTTATTGAAATGGTTCGACTTCGAGGACTTGTAGACCATTACTATTGTCAAGCTTGTCATATTGCTCATGACCTAATTTAAGCTCTTTTGCTATCATATGTTTAGCTTCCATTTTTTGTCTATTTTGTGCTTATGCTCGAATGTGTTATTTAGGTTTATCCAGGTTTATTGATGTCTGATAGCTGTCATCCTATTGGCATATTGATGATTTGAATTATAAGTACCTTCCTTGTTATGATTAGCCATTTATATATATATGTTTTATGTATGAATCTGTCAGCATGATAAGTTCTCCATATCTGCACCATATTATCAAACCTCTGAACAGTAGTAGTTAGAAGCCTTATCCTTGATTGAGTTTCATGCATGTCTTGAGAGTGTGAGGTTTGTTGATGTAATTGTAACTTCGAAATGTATTCATCCATATATCTTATGTATTGTACCTCGATGTTTATTCTGGGATGTGTCTCTAATGTAATTGAGTCATTTCATACCCCGATGTTTATTCCGGGAAGTTTATATAATGTAAAGAGTCATGTCAAGTCATTGTGGGTAACCCTCCTATTGGTCAAGGCTTAAATTCCCCACATTTGTGGGGCCCTAGGGTTATTAGACTATCCTAGAGAAGTCGACCCTAGGTGAGTCATTGTAAATCGAGGCAATAGTCCCCTCTATTGTGTTAAGGATAACCCTCCTTGTTGGTCGGAGGAGGCAAAGTCCCCACAAGTTGTGGGGCACTAGGGTTATTAGACTCTCCTAGAGATGTTGGCTCTAGTAAGTAATTGTTAAGTGAGGCTGACATGTTGGAGTGTGTTTCAAGTGAACGAAAGAATATAAATAGAGAGTGAGTCTCTTTATTTATCACACACACACTCACTCATTAGGGCGCATGAGTGAGAGGAGAAGTTGTTGGGATAAGAGAGATACTACTGCTGTTGGGAGATCATCTTTATGTTTTCGGGTTTTACTTTTGGTGTTGATTCTATCTCTAAGGAAGTTGCGGGGTTTTATCCTTTATGGTTTCCCCAAGGAAAATTCTTTGTGTCTCTTGTCTCTTTAGTTTTTATTGTTGTGCATGTTATTCTCTTAGTTAAAGATCCTAAGATCATAATGCTAGCTTGAATGATAAAAATCCGACATGGCCGTATCAGAGCTAACCTGAGAAGAAGACATTGTGTAGCTACAGAAGCTAGGGATTCTTACTTTTTGGGTCTCTCTCCATAATCCATAAGCAAAAGTATGCTAGGCTGACTCTCCATTGAAGGGCACATCTTTTTGTCGAAACGGAATTTGATTTCGAGTATTTTCAGTTTTGGTGCAGGAAATTAGGGATTTCTACAGAAAAGGAATGTTTGAGTGAGCCCAGCATAGGATTTCTCTCCTCATCAAAATCGAAGTTTAGAGACCTGGATCAAGATTTTTGGTTGGGTGAAACTCCAAGAAAGTAAAACCCTAGTTTGACCCCGAGCTGGAAAAACCCTAAAATACTAAAACTGATAAGTTTTCATACATTCACTATATCTCAGGATTAGCAAATGCTCAGGAGCTAAAAACTACAGAGGTAAAAGATAAAATATGAATGTACACTATGTCCATAATTCAGCCTCAGATGCATTATATTTTGGAAGATATGATCCCTCCACATCAGGGTTCCAGACTCTTCCAGAATTCATTCCTAAACAGGACACCTGGGGTGAATTGCTATATCTTTGGCTACAAAGGTCCAAATTAAATTTACGAAGATGTTCCAGAATGGGCATGGAATTTACTTTCTTTGGTATGATTTTTTGACTCAGAAGATGAACCAGTGACATGTGGAAATCTGTACAACTTTGTTGTGTTGAACAATCCTGTAACATGTCACCTTGGGAAAATCATCATAAGTACCAATTGGTGAAACTAATTCTAATGAAACCTATGGTTTTGGAACAAGGACATGTGAGGCTAATTCAGTGCGAAGTGTCAGACACAGAGGAACATTAATTTCAGAGATACCACAAAAATAGTAATAGGAATTTATGCAAAAGAAATTGAAAAACTAGGGCTTCCTATTCCGGGAGCGTCCCTCCACTGTTTTCAGAAAAGGAGTACATTGGACAACTCAAATTGAAGAGATATATATTTCTATCCAATCAGATCTGAAAGATTCCAAGTTTTTAAAATTAGGGTTTCTCTGAAAACCCCTAGATCAGCCAGCTCCGAAACCAGGATGGACACCTCAAATCGGTAAGATCTAATATTTTGCTATTTGCATTTGAGGTTCTCATTTCAAAGTGATCTATCACATCAGCTTGATGATAATCTTGGTGAAGTTGACAACTTCCAAGCATGGAAGTATTTGATCTCTCTGAAGAAAATGAATTGGACACCTACATGAGTAGAGAGGTTCCAATTCTAGAGGGAGATGAGGCTAAAAGCCTTACACCAGAAGAACTTGGTCAAGGCCAAGAAGATCATTGTTGATTCAATCACGGATCACATTGTACCACAAGTGTCTTCCCTAAAGACATCGAAGATGTTTGATTCCTTGACCAAGCTATTTGAAGGGAAGAACATAAATCAAAATATGACTTTAAGAAAATAGTTGAAGAATGTGAAGATCCATAATGCAGAGACCATACAGTCATACTTTACAAGGGTCTCTCAAATCAAAGAACAAATTGAACCGGTAAAAGAAGAAGTGAAGAATGCAGAATTGGTGATATCCACCTTGAATGGCCTCCCAGGATCATGGGATTCATTCATTCAAGGAATGTGCAGCAGAAGGAAGTGATTACTTTCAGCAGACTCTGGGAAGAAGAAGAAGCTCAACTCATAAGAGAAGAAAATATGGGAGCAACTGAAGATCATTATATCACCATCCAAAGAAGATCCCTTAAGCGATGAGGAATATGAAGAACTCAACTCTTGAAGAACCTCTTATCCATCTTATCATTTGGATAAGAAATGTTGTTATTATGAATGAAGAAGATGATGAAGTTGAAGGCTCAAGAAGGAGTCTACCCATGAAACAAATAAAGATAAGTATTCATTTGTTTATATTCAGTTAATGTATTATGCATGATAGAATGTTTGCAAACTGCTAATATGCATGTGATGGGTAAGTAGCTCATGGTGCTATACAACTATCCATTGCTACTTATCTAGAATGAAACCTCTTTGCTAACATATTGGATTAGTGCACAATCTCAATGTTTTCTTGGTAGAGATGGAAGGCATCTAGAAAAGTTTTCGTGAGATATGGATGAATGTTGTATTGGATAAAGTAGTTGCATGATCATATATTTATGCATAAGAACTTGCCAGTATGAATATTCCTTATGAAATGTTTCTAACCATACAAATTCATTTGACTTGTAGGAAAGATCGCATACATAATCACCTACAAGAAAAGAAGAATGAGACTTGTTCCGAAGAACAAGTGACGACAGTTCAAGATGAAAAATAATATGACGAATGCAGCGACATAATTGATGCAGAACCTTCCAAGAAGGGAAGACTAGTTCAAGAAGAGTGATGTCTAGAATGCAGTATCGATACATGAAGGAAATTTCATAGTTCCATCATGCAGTAGATGGAAACATCGTGGGATACAAGGCAATATCCATAGCACGAGGCTTCTCATGAAAAGAAGGCATAGACTACGAAGAGACATTTGCAACTAGTGGGAGTTGAGACACATGATAGGTAGAATAATGTGTGCAAATGAAAGAAGGCCTTGTACGAGTTTAGAACACACCCATGGGGTAACACATACATAAAGAGCTTGATGAAGATCTAAACCTATGCTACAAAGTTGACAGAGGATGACAAGCTCACAGATGGGTGTGAGAAGAACTTTTGAAAAAGTTCAAGATAGAGGACCTTGGTATTCAATGATCCTATATGGATACATAGAATATTAGTATCAGAGGAAGCTACTTATCACTCCAATACAAAATGTTTCAGTGCATAGAGCACAGAAGATAGAGAGAGTGATTGCAGAAGATCCTGAGGTTCAACATGGTACAACAAGATGGATAGATTACTGATGACTCTAGGCTTTACTGAGAGTAAAGTGGATTCCAACCTTTTCTTCAAGGTTGAAGGTAGAATACCAGTGATGATCTTGTTATGTGTCGATGTACTACACTCTATTCTTGGAGGTGTGGACAAGGGAAGTATGCAGTAGAGATCCTAAAAAGGTTCAGGATGATGGACTGCATGACCACACCTATGGCATCGAAACTGAAGCTATTGATTGTTGCTTAATCAGAGTCGGTTGATGCCATGATGTATCATTAGATGATTTGTTCATTGATGTACTTGATGGATACAAGACCCGATATTTGCTTTGTTGTGAACACATTGAGACATGTTCACTTGATGGTTGCAAAGGGTACAGTTGATTATGGGCTCAAGTATGAGGCAAATCAGAAGATTAACCTGGAAGGTTATGTTGATTTAGATTGGGCAGTGCATCGATAGGAAGAACACTTTAGAGTGTTGCTTCAGTATGGGATTGGGTGTGATCTCTTAGTTTAGCAGGAAGCAACCCTATGTGGCACTGAGTACACCTGAAGCATAGTATGTCATAGCTTGTTCAGCTAGTTGTGAGGAAGTATGGCTAAGGAAGCTACTGTCTGATTTATTTGATCATCGGTTAGATGTTACTTGTATACATTGTGACAACCATAGTTGTGTGAAGTTGTCAGAGAACTCAGTGTTCCACGACAAGTCGAAGCATATCGAGATCAAGTATCACTATATCAGGGATATGGTTCAGAGAGGTGCAGTGAAGATCATGTATGTTGCGATGGATGAACAGATAGCTGATGTGTTAATGAAGCCATTAGCCAGAGTGAAGTTTGAGTACTTCAGGGAGAAGCTTGGTGTTCTCTAGATCAAGGTTCCTTCCAAGGGGAAGTGATGAGTCCATCAGCCATTTTGATGTGAATGTAGGATTGGTTCCTACATGATCAGATATAAGTGCTGAATTACATTCTTGGAATGGAGGTTCCTGGTCAGTTACTAGGAATACTCGGTCTAGGAATGAGGGCCTTTTTTATACGATTGTAAGATGTAGTCTTACGTGATCAGATGTGAGCGCATGGCCATTCTAATGTGATTGAGGGATTGGTTCCCACTAGATCAGATATAAAGGCTATTTCCATTCTTGGAATGGAGGCACCTAGTCAGTTACCAGGTAGCTCAGTATGGGACTGGGGGCCATTTTGATGTGACTGTAGGATTGGTTCCTACATGATCAAATGTGAGTGCAAGCCCTTCTCACATTGGTTGTCAGATGTAATTGCAGAGCCCTTTCAGCATGAAGGATTGGTTCCTTGCATGGTCAAATATAAGTGCTGAGCCTTTCTGACATTGGTTGTCAGATGTAAGTGTAGATCCTTTCGGTATGGAGAATCGGTTCCTCGCATGGCCGAGTGTAAGTGCTAAGCCTTTTCGACATTGGTTGATGGATGTGAGTGCTGGGACTTTCTGACAAGGTTGTGGGAGGTGTTCCCACATGGTTGGATGTGAGTGTTGGGTGTGCCTTTTTTATATGACTATAGGATTGGTTCCTACATGATCAGATGTAAGTGTTGGGCAATCCATTTTGACTTAGGGTTAGATATAAGTGCTGGAAGAAGACCTACATGGAGGCTAGGGCTATAACCAGCATGAAAAAGGGCTAGATCTGTAGAACTTCTTGTGATGAGAAGAATCATGAGATAGCACCTGTGATGATGATCTAGATCGAGTGCTGATCCAGATCCAGTGATGATGATCCAAATCAAGTGATGATCCAGGTCCAGTGATGATCTAAATACAGTGATGATGATCCAAATCGAGTGATCATCCAGATCCAGATGAAGATGACTTAAAGATGAAGATGACGATAACTCAATGATGATCCAGATGATACAGAGAAGAAGACTTGTGATGGTAAATTTTTTCAAGAGAATACCTTCTTAGTTAAGAGGGAGTGTTGATGTAATTGCAACTTCGAAATGTATTCATCCATATATCTTATGTATTGTACCCCAATGTTTATTCCGAGATGTGTCTATAATGTAATTGAGTCATGTAATACCCCGATGTTTATTTCGAGAAGTTTCTATAATGTAAACAATTCATGTCAAGTCATTGTGGGTAACCCTCCTATTCGTCAAGAGTTAAAGTCCCCACAGTTGTGGGGCCCTACGTTTATTATACTATCCTAGAGAATTCAACCCTAGGTGAGTTATTATAAGTCGAGGCAATATTCCCCACCATTGTGTTAAGGACAACCCTCCTTGTTGGTCGGAGGAGGCAAAGTCCCCACAAGTTGTGGGGAACTAGGGTTATTAAACACTCCTAGAGATGTCAGCTCTAGTAAGTAATTGTTAAGTGAGGCTGACATGTTGGAGTGGGTTTCAAGTGAACAAAAGAATATAAATAGAGAGTGAGTCTCTCTATTTATCACACACACACACTCACTCATTGGGGTGCATGAGTGAGAGGATAAGTTGCTGGGAAAAGAGAGAGACTACTGTTGTCGGGAGATCATCTTTATGTTTTTGGGTTTTACTTTTGGTGTTGATTCTATCTCTGAGGAAGTTGTGGGGTTTTCTCTTTTATGGTTTCCCCAAGAAAAATTCTTTGTGTCTCTTCTCTCTTGTGTTTTTATTTTTGTGCATGTTATTCTCTTATTAGTTAAAGATCTTAAAATCATAATGCTAGCTTGAATGATAAAAATCTAACAAGGTTCTATAAGTTACTTGACTTGATCCATTTAGAATACCCTAAAAATATTTAAGTTACCAGGAATCCTCGAGCTGCAACCTAGAGGAGTTTCCTGGAGTGATAACACAACATATCAAATATTTTTAAGATTTCCACCGCATACTTTCCCTGGTTTAGAAATATTCCTTCTGGGATCTACCACACTTCTAGCCTAAGCAAATAATGCATCAATCCAAGATCTTTCATCTTGAATTCTTCAACTAGATTCTTCTTGATTTCTATGATTTGTTTCTCATTTCCTGTTAGAAATAGGTGATCCATATAGAAAAATAGTATGATAGGTTCATAAACTTCATGTAAAGGTTAGGATCAACTTTACTCTTGGTAAAGCCCAAGATTGTCAAGAAGCTATTTATTCTACCATACCAAGCTCTAGGAGCTTGCTTCAATCCATGTAGAGCCTTTTTCAACTTACATACATGAGTCACTTTGTTTTCGACTTCAAGTCCTTATGGTTGTTCAATGTAAACATCTTCCTCAATCATACCATTAAGGAAGGTTGTCTTTACATCCATCTGGTATAGGTCCCACTTCATCATGGAAGCAAGTGCCATGATGATTCATATGGAAGTGTACCTTGATACTGGAGAAAATGTCTCTTCATAATCAATTCCCTCTCTCCGAGAGAATCCTCTAGCAACAAATCTCTCCATAATTCCATCAATAACATGTTTTATCTTATAGATCCACTTGGAAGATACCACACTCTTGCTTTTTGGTTAGGGTACTATATCCCAAACATGACTGGTATTATTCCATTGTTGCTTCTACCATGAGTTCATCTTGTCAGGTCATCGACATATCCCAGTCTTCCTCATTCAACCTTGAAGGTTAGAACCCACTTTACTCTTGGCAAATAATTAGTCCATCAATAATTTTTCCATCCTATTATACCATGCTGAACTCAAATATCTTTTGTAGTCACTCCCCCTGAAGTGGAGTGTTGGGCCTAGGGATAATACAGCAGAATTCATGCAAAAAGTTTGCTAAGTATGGAAAATATTTAAAAGAGAAGAGAAAGGAGATACGACTGAGGAATCAACATAAAGGAGAAGGGGAAGGATGTGGCGACAACGGAAGTAAATGAGAAGAAGAAGAGAAGGAGAAGGCACCAGAAGAGGAAGTTGCACCAGATAAGTAAGTTGCGGCAAAAGGATAGAATGTGACACAAGATGGTATGACAGAATATAAGTAGAAGTAGGCATGCAAATAGCGTAATAGTCAAGAAATGACAATAAGGCATAATGATCAGAAAGAAATAGGCCTTAATGATTGTGGGTACGAGCTTTCCTGGAGCCAGTGTAAACCACACATCGGAAGGAATCTTTGTAAGTCAGTTCAATAGTGCCTTCCATTATGTGTTGCTAGAATACGAAAGAAAGTATGTTGGCTAGTTATAGTAAGTCGGCTGAGATAGAGACAGAAAAGGAGTTTGTAATGAGTCTCTAAATAGTATGTATCGAGTCAGTATTGAGTCTGTATTAAGTACGCATGGGATCTGTATTGAGTCTGTAATAGGGATATAGAATAAGGAATCAAAGGTATGTGTGGGTTAGACTCTTGATAAGACTCTTGAGCTAGACTATAATTAGACGTTCATGATTAGACATTGATGGATTAGGCTCTTGAGCTAGACTCGGTATGAATTATTGGTTAATGGATCTATATCATTGAGTGCATCTGAGTGAAGGATCTACAACTAAGTGCACAGAGGAAGGTTGAGTCGATCCATTCTAAGTGTGTATCGCTAGTAGAAGTAGAGTAGAAAGAGAAAATAGAGAAGAGCAAAGAGCATGAGAGGGAGGAAGATTCTGTAAAGTTAGAGAAGAATATATTGAGCAGAGTCTGCAGCTTAGTGCCTAGATGAAAGGTGCATATATTTCCTCATGCTAGATGAAGATCACCTTGTGGTTTTCACCCCGATGGGGTTCCACGTTATATTGAGTGTATATGCGTGAATGTTGATTGTAGCTTAGATATGTGTGTGATTATTGTAGTGAATGAATGATTGTAGATGTGTTTACAAATGAATAGATGTATGATGTTCACATTGTATTACTCGATATGATTATGTTGCATGCCTGTTGTTTATTTAATTAAGTTGCATAAAGAAAGGCTGTATCACATCTTAACTACTGAAGTACACTGAATACAAGTAATCCACCCTCAAACTTCATTGGAAGCCTCAGAACAGAGCCAAGGTACTAAAACACCCTCCCACACAACTGCAGAAACTAGGTCACAGGTGCTGCCAGCTGAGCTCTACTCTGTCGGCCTAATATCTAGAGATTTTTTGTGTTGAAAAGAAGGGACTGAAACTGGGTCAAAATCCCCAGGAATAGGGACAGAGATAGAAAATACAACAAATGGCTCCTTTGTTGGGACCATGTATTGTTGTGGTGGGGGATATGTTGTGGCAACCCACAAAAATAGAGATCCGATATTGGGTGGAATCCAAAGAGTTAGAGTTTGCACGAAAAGAAAGTGAAGGATCTCGATGGAACCCAACAGATTGGTTGGGCCAACACATCTACACAAACACCCGTGATATTTTATTTTCTGATTTTCCCATTGTGTTACATGAATGGTTATCTAAGTTGACAACCCAACAAACAAATTTCCAAGGTAAATAACCAAAGGAGTGGAATCCTCAGTTCATTGAGTGTCTGAAAAGAGTAGACAACCCTATGTCAAGGGTTGTAGATGTTTGGGTAGATAATATCTTAGAAGGATACATAATTGATTTTTTTGTTGACACTATAACCTCATACAGTGAGGCAGAGCGAAATTTTTTTCAAGGACCACGTAGTAAATACTTGTTATCTCTAAAGACGTGGATAAAAATGATTGTATGTGAAAAAGGAATTATGCGAATGTAACAAGATTGTATAGAAAAGAGTGGCCATGTCTCAGCAGAACCCTATAGTGATATGCTCCCAAGAGATAGTGGAGTTTAACTATATCCAATATTTTTGAGAAGCAGAAGAAAATTCAGGTTCAACAAACAAAGAAAAAATATGTTGGGAAGAGGGAGTTGTAGCACGGATCGAGAAGAAGAAGGCTACGAGATTACATCATACTTAGACGAAGGGTCATGTGACAATAGAGAATAGGAATATCAGCTGATCTAGGAAGGAGACGAAGAGTTAGAAGACCTGATTGAACCTACAGAACAAGAATGTGCTTACAACTCACTTACATCACCAGAGGTAAGATAGAGATACCTATCTCCAAGTAATTCGGTAAATACAAGTAATATTAACACTGTAAATAGTGGACAAGAAATTCTAACTACCCAAAATTTTGTTCTGACTGTACCAGTAGCAGATACAGTGGTTGGATCTGACTTTAAGTTACCAGTATTCAATGGAAATGGATTGGAATACCCAGAACAACATTGAGTCCTTTTGTGGAGTTGTCTGGACTGTACGTCAGATCCAAGATGAGAATATCAATAAAGCACAAATGATCATGACTCTAAGAGGTTGTGTGCTTGATTGATATATGAAATTTTCCATAGTACAAGTAGGAGTTGTCTCAAAAACACTCAATGATAACTGAGTGGGTTTGATAGATGAATTCAGAAAGCCAAAGTCTGAATCACAGTGCATCACCGAAATCAAAGAGATTAAGCCACTACCAACATAATATTTTTGGGACTTTCAACCAAAGATTTAAGACATTGATGGCCAAATTGAGTTTCCAAATGTCGGGTTTGAAACACAAGGAATGGTTTATTGTCACCTTGTTAGAACATATCTGAACCTCGTTGATGCAACAGAATCTTTTGTCGCATATAGAGGATCTAGAAATAGCAATGAAATTAGAATCCTCATAGGTTGGATATACTAGCTTGAGAATGATACAAATTCAGTTGCAGCTAGCCAATCTTATGGTGTAACTCCAAGACATTAAAAGAGGAAAGGAATTTCAAGGATAACTATGGTGTACAAGATGCAGAACATACAGACACCACAAATATAATTTCCCAGTGCTCAAGAAATATGTTGCAGGAAGCGTGTTGAACCCATTAAACATCCAAGGAATTCCTTGGTGTAGAATATGCCAGACTAGGGGCCACAAGTTCGAAGAATTTATGTACTTACAAAAGATTGTAAGCACCCCATCTAGTCTGTATTGTAAATTTCGTAGAACAGTAGTTCATGAAGAAAAAGACTGCAGATAATTTCAGCTACTGCAAGAAAAGACAATCGACACCTACTTCATGAAAAATGATGAGCATATGCAAGTTGAATGAGCGTAGACTCAGTATCATCCTGTGCAATATCAACAACTGCAATACCATCAACCTCAATACTAGCAGAATCAATATCCTCAACAACAAAAATACCCTTCGAAAAAAGGGGGTGGGAATTTTAGAGGTCAAGGACAACAACAAGGAGGAGGATTTGGTCGAGGAAGAGGCCAAGTCATAGGTTATAATTGTGGGAAGCTAGGACATTTTTCTTGAGATTTTCAAAGTCCTCCAAAAAAATGGACATATTGTAAAGTGTTTGATCACACTGTAGATCAGTGTCCGCAACTTATTGCAATAAATCCCAACCCGGTGTAGAATCAGAATCCAAATCAGAATATTCAGATGATTTCTTTCGAACTAAGAAAACCTCACATTGTTGTAGTTACAAGATGAGGTGCTGCGACAGGAGCATACCAAAATAAACAACAAGGACAAGCATAGGTGAGACCTACAACACAAAAGAAAGATTCACTAGATGTCCAATAGGAGAAATAATTATTCTTAGAGGTGCGACCAGAATTTGTTGATACTAATCAACCGTCGACATCTGGACAAGTCAAGACTATGCCCAAACCATTTGAACAACTAATAAGGAAGTCACCAATGAAGAAGGCTAGTAAACTTAAAGAATTTTTCAAAATTTCTTTAGCACTAATCAATGATAAAGATGTTGTTGTAGAACTGAAATCACTAATAGGAGAAACCCCAGAAGAACTGCGACCTAAAAAAAGAGTTAATCATATAAGTAAAAAGCTGAAGATAAGCTGAGAACTGCGAATGATTGTGCATATAGGAGATTATGAAATGAATTATATCATATTATATTTGGGATCATATGTGAACATATTGACAAGACAAACATGGGAGAGCATGAATAAGCCGCGACTGGGCTGGTCTCCTATTCAACTAAGGCTTGCGAACCAGTTGAAGGTTCTACCAATTGGTAGACTAACTCAAGTGCTTGTGGAAGTCGAAGACTTATGAACATATGCCAACTTTGAAGTTATTGAAATTTTCGATGACACAAATCCATATCCTGCACTTCTAGCAATTGATTCGGCAATTAAAAACCAAACCATTATAAACTTCAAGAAAGGGATCTTATCTTTCGAATATTTTGAAATAAGGGTGGATGTGCCAATTGATCCGCTCGAAAGATAGAGATATGTTGAGCCGGTACATAGCGAAGGGAAACACAATTATCTAGATCAGTTGTATAATATCATGTCTTCAAAAGAATATCATATAAATCCAACTGTTGATGGAAAACTAAGTTGGCGTAGTGTAATCCCATGCTAGTCTAACTTAGGCAATGCCCTTAAAAAATGGAAAAATAGGCTACATGAAGTCTCCATGCGAAGATGTGCAAGAATCACAAGAGTTGTCTGAAGGGTAGGAGACGAAGCAAGTGCACTTCCTACATATAAAGGATTACCTAACCTTGCATATTTTTTGTAGAATTTGAAGAAAAAGTCACATAATCACAATGATTGTCCGCTTTGGACTATGTGCTAAAAGATATGCCCACTAGATGGTGGGGTACACACAAAAAATATATCCCTGAATGGCCACAGTGTAGAAGATTAATGGAGATCATATTTTAGGAAGATATCAGTTGCCTTGATCAGAAATATACCTGACCGATATATCATGTCAAACATATTGAGCACTGTCACAAAAATTGGCAAGAATATTCGTGAAAAGAATGGGTTCATCGATTCATCCACACTTTGGAAATGGTACCAAGAAGTTGGTACACATCAGTAGAGATGCGAAGAATAAATTTTTAAAGGGAAATATTACATGTAAGATTCACCCAAACATTTGAGTTCACAAGTGAACACCCAAGAGTCGATGTTGCGTTATAGGTAATAAAGGAAAAGATCTTTGAATAAATCTCGATTTTAGACATGAATTTCCATCAATGCAACATGACTATACACTACTTGGTGGAGTGTTATAATATCATGGGAGAACGGGATGATGATGACCCACTTGACATAAATATACCTGAGTCAGAAGGTATACGTACAGTGTAAGGATCTGC
The DNA here is from genome assembly GCA_001517045.1 of Pseudotsuga menziesii. Classification (NCBI taxonomy): domain Eukaryota; kingdom Viridiplantae; phylum Streptophyta; class Pinopsida; order Pinales; family Pinaceae; genus Pseudotsuga; species Pseudotsuga menziesii. Next base: position 116,067 of record LPNX010706541.1, on the reverse strand, counting down.
TATCTCCACTGACCAGTTTTTAAAACCACTCAAAATTAAGAAAGTAAATATTGGGTCAGTTGAAAACCCCAAGTTTGATAATATTAGAGATTACTGGGATGAAGAAACTATGGGAAAGATCACTGACTTACTACATTAATTTCAGGATCTATTCCCTACAAAGTTTTTTGAAATGAAAGGCATGGTTTGGGACCTTGGAGAAATGAAGATACCCTTGAGGCCCGATGCAAAATCGGTCAAACAACGGCCATACAGATTAAACCCGTGTTACAAAAAGAAAGTTAAAGTTGAATTTGATCGAATGTTAGAGGCATGTGTAATAGAACCAATTGAAGAATCAAAATGGATTAGCCCGATTGTAGTACAAGACAAGAAAACTTCAGGGGAAGTGAGAATTTGTGTTTATATCAAGAAATTAAATGATGCATGTTTGCATGATCTATTTTTGACTCCATTTACAGATGAAGTATTGGATAATGTTGGAGGACAAGAAATGTATTTTTAAATGAATACATTTTTGCAAAGGTATTCTTGTAGTCTTTTGCAAAAGAGGATCGATACAAGACTACCTTTGCAATGGAGTGGGGATGCTAATAATACATGGTAACTCCCTTTCGACTCAATAATGCACCTGCAATATTTTCTAGAATTGTAGTTATTGCATTTAAATATTTTATACACAAATTTCTTGAAGTCTACTTTGACGACTGGACATTATTTGGTCTTATAAAATATCACATAGAAAGTATTAGAATGATGCTGGAATAATGTCGCCAATACCAAATTGCCCTCAATTTGGGAAATTTTTTTTTTTTGCACCTTTTGGGGCTCTGCTAGGCCATGCGGTCTTTCATGATGGAATTTTGGTTGATCCAACTAAAATCACCATCATCCTTGACTTACCACCACCTACCACAGTTAAACAGTTAAGAGAACCACTGGTACATATGGGATACTACATAAATTTTATCAAAGTATATGCACAAGTGACTGCCTCAATGGACAGATTATTGAAAAAAACACTAAATTTCAGCGGACAGATGAATTCCAAGAGAGTCTAGATAAGTTGAAAAGCAACATGGTTGTTGCACCCATACTTGTATTTACAAAATGGAAAAAATAATGGCATGTTCGTGTCGATGCATCCTCTATTGCGCTTGGAGTGGTACTGATGCAAATATGGGAAGGAGAGATTGGTCACCCCATTTATTTTTCTAGCAGAAATTTTTAGGATTATTAATCCTCCCTTGACCATACTATCTATTATATTATTTCTCCTAGCTTAGGAACCTTAATTAATTAATTTGGTCCACTAGTACCATTGGGTCCACTTGCCCTAATGGGGCCACATGTACTAGTCACTAAAGTGTGGGGAAAACTAATAGAGGTTAAATACCACTAACTACATGTGCATGCATCATTTTGGGCACCTCCTAGACCAATCCCTACATTTTAGGAGCCACTGGGAGTCCCAACACCAACCTACTTCAGTTAGTTGGAGTTAGTACTAGTTATTCTTAGTTAGCCCCCAGTTACTTTTAGTTAGTTCACAATCAGTTAGCTAGAACAAGATTTGCATGGCTAATGCATGGCTGCATGTGCAGTAGGCACATTTTCCCACCTACAACACTCACTTACACTGAGTTAACGAGTTGTCACTGATTGCTTGAGTTGTTGGACATATGAGAGTTGATCTGTTGGAATTCGATATTGATTGAGAGACCATGAGTTAGAGATTCAGTTAGATACGGTAAAATCCACTTGGAAGATTGGAATTTATCCCTAATGCATTGAAATTCTTCCTATTTGTAACCTATTGTAATACTAGATTTATTATTGTGAGTGATACTGTAAATTCTTGAGCAATACTTTTATGTTTCCTATGTGGTTTGTTTTTTTCAGTTTATATCTTCATTCTCCATTTACTGCAAACATTATTAGAACTATCTGATTGAAGGTCTAAATGGAATTCAAATTCTAATTTGGTATTAGATCCTTCTTAGGAAGGTTTCATGCTTGTTTCTCTCCATCGAACATCAAAAGAAGTTGTGTTTCCACTGAAGTCCCCTATGATGATTTGCTAGCTCTGGATTTATTCATAGCAGTGGAGAGAGTGTGATGGACCTTGAAAACATGTTCATGTCGAGCAGAAAAACATGATTCTAACAGTTCATATGTTTTAGTTTTTTGTTGCAGTGAAATTGACAGGTGCTATGTAGCTTGTGTGAAGTATTTGCAGTCTTTATGCCAGAGAAATTATGATTTCTCAAACTCATGAACCACAGATCCTCACAACTTCTAATTATCTTGATTGGAGGATCGATATGCAACTGGCCTTGCACAAGCATGGCTATTATAGGATCATATATGGATGGGATCCTAAGCCTCATCAGCTAGTTGAAAGGAACAAGTTTCTGAACCGTTGTGATGAAGCATTCGGGTACTTATGTACTTATATATCTACAGATCTCCTCTTCCACCTAGAAGGCTTAAGGAATCCCAGATAATCATTGTATATTATTGATAGCTTGTTTAACAAACAAGATGAGCTTCGGGGATACATTCTGGAGAATGAGTTGGTATCTTTACATCCCAGCCATTTCAAGACTATTGAGAAATTCTTTACTAAATTCAAGTCTCTGGTACTTCAATGTAGACAGTGCGGAATAGAGAGGAAGGATGAGTAGAATGTCCTTTCCATACTTAGAAAACTAGGCTCTAAGTATACTGTAATTGTTTCTATATGTCATTGAAAGTGGGAAAGCTTTCCTAATTGAAAAATTCCTTCATTAGATTCTTTTCCTGAGTCCTTAATCAAGGAGCAAGGCAAGTTTATTCAAATGGGAGTCATCAAGACCTCCAAAGATCAAGCTCTCCTAGTTACTGAATCTTCCAAAGTGCAAGAAAAGGGAAAATCAAAGAAGAAGAAGCCAAAAGAAGTTAATTCGAAGCCTAAACAGAATCACCAAACTTTCAAAGGATCCTCCAGCTCTAAGAAGAAAAAGAAAAAGTGTCCCTACTGTATGAGGGGTTTTCATCCACGAGACTCGTGCATGAAGAAGACCCTCAACCAAATGAAAAATCTATGTGTACAGAAAAATATTTTCCTTCCACAAAGTGAAGTAATGTCAGATGATGAAGAGCAAACTGAATAATATGAGATATTCTTTCATGTAAGCCTCTCTCTATCGAAGGCTTATGTGATATATTTTGGAGCATCCAACCACGTGGTTGCTTCTAGGGAATCCTTCATCGAATTCCCTCTATCATGAGGACCTAGCAGTCATATGGGATATGAATCTAAAATACCAGATGTTGAGATAGGTTTAGATAAAATCCAACATGATTATTTCATGCCCTCTCCTATAGAAAAGAAAAGTGTTGAAGATGAAGAAGAAGCAGATTTTTCCCTACAGTCAATTCGAATGGAAGAAAGTATCCTTGAAGTGACTCCTTCTCCTTCTGCTCTAGAAGTGTATGAGATCCCTGATATCTCACCTCCTCACATGGATAATATAGAAGAATACATTCAAATCTCTATTTTTGAATAAAAACAGTCCTTCTATTCTTTGAAAAAATTCTCCAGTAATTCTTTAAATTTTGTGCATAGTTTATCGGAGACTATTTCAAAAACGGTAGAGGAATTTGATTTCTCTATCTATAATAATGTTTCTGGTGTGTATATAAGTAACACCATTGATATTATGGAAATAATATCATATTATAAGAGTGATCCATTCACTCTCATTAATCTAGAGCTTCCAGTGAATTCCTACAGGATTGAATGCACAAAAAATCAGAATTTTGAAGAAGGAGAAAATTGTGCATATACCATCTAGATGGAACAAACTCTTGGATATGATGTGAAATTTATTGTATATGATATGATATTATTTAGATCTTATCTAATACTACTTGTTTCAATATTTCAGGTTCATGAGCTTTCAGTACTGCTTGTAACTGGTTTCATTAATTTTGGTGTGACAAATCAAGTACCGCAAGTCTCCTTCAAAATTGTTGTTGGGGATTTGATTTCACTTCACAGTTTTGGATATGATATGAACCTATTTGGATATGATTTATTTTTTGATCTGATAATACTCGGTTCATTTTATAAGATTCAAGAGCTTACAGTATTGCTTGTAACAAGTTTCATCAATTTTGGTGTGGCAAATCAAGCACCGCGAGTCTCCTTCAATTTTGTTGTTGAGGATTTGATGTTAGTTTTCTCTTATGAGTTTGCTGATATTATATTTTGTGAAATATTGGTTATTTATGAAGCTATATCAGATTATGGAGCTCAATAATTCACTCTCCACAGTCCCAGGGCTTCTCTACCTACTTTTTTTATCACATGCTCATCTCCTCACGGAACTAGTAAAGTTGGAGATATTATGCATCCGCCTAGACACTTGCTCCTAACAATTGGGGCTGATTTTACCACTCACGGTTTTTTTTCAAGGCTGACATATATCATATTCTTGGTTGTTCCTCACATGGTTCTATTTCTCAAGCACATTTTCTCTCTCATCAGTTGATTTCAGCTGCTCTACATGGGTCCAGTTTTCATCTTGCAGTTGTCTATATTCCTGATTCAGTTGGGCACATTATTCTTCTTCTAAAGGGGAAGATTCCTCCAGACATAAGCACTTTGTTTGGATTCATAGGTTCACCTACACAGAAGAACCAAGATAATACATTTGTTGCTGCATAGTGCTGCAAATAGGTAGCAAAAATTTTCACAAGTTTTTTTCAAAATTTGTATTCATGCTTATTTTGAGGGCGAGGGTTTCCCAAGAGGTTTTCCCCTGTTTCCTCGGTTGTATTAAGTAGCATTATTTCTTATTGTATTCTAGATTGTATTTGGGTGACCTATTGTCTTGCTACTAGGGCCCACATTTTTCCAAGTTAGGATTTAATGGGGTGTTAGGATTATTAATCCTCCCTTGACCATATTGTCTATTAGATTATTTAGCCTAACTTATGAACCTTAATTAATTAATTGGGTCCACTAATACCATTGGATCCAATTGTACTAATGGGGCCACATGTACTAGTCACTAGAGTGTGGGGAACACTGCTAAAGGTTAACTGCCATTTACTGCAAGTGCATGCATCAGTTTGGGCGCTTCCTAGACCAATCCCTACATTTTAGAAGCCACTGGGAGTCCTGACACCAACCTACTTTAGTTAGTACTAGTTAGTCTTAGTTAGCCCCTAGTTACTTTTAGTTAGCTCACAATCAGTTAGTTACCACAATATTTTCATGGCCAATATAACATGGTTGCATGTGGAATAGGCGCCTTTTCCCACCTACCACACTCAGTTGCACTGAGTTAACTAGCAGTCACTGATTGTTTGAGTTGTTGGACATATGGGAGTTGATCTGTTGGATTCTGATATTGATTGAGAGACTATGAGTTATAGATTCAATTAGATATAGACAGATCCACTTGGTATATTCGAATTTCTCCCCAATGCATTCGAATTCTTCCTATTTATAACCTATTGTAACACCATATTTATTATTGTGAATGATACTGTAAATTCCTGAGCAATACTCGTTTGTTTCTTGTGTGGTTTGTTTTGTTCAGTTTGTATCTTCATATTCCATTTACTGTAAACATTATTAGAACTATATTCTTGAGGATCTAAATGGAATTCAAATTCTAATAGAAAACTATCAACCGCAGAGAAGAATTACACTACAACAGAGAGGGAAGGACTTGAGATGGTTTATGCATTGCAAAAATTTAGAAATTACTTGCTGGGGGGGGGTTTCAAAATGTACACTGACCATTCTGCACTGAAATACTTAGTTAATAAGCCAGTGTTTGTGGGGGATATCTTCCAGTGGCTTCTCCTCTTTCAGGAATTTGACTTTGAAATTATTGTCAAATCGGGCCAATTGATTTGGGGGCTAGACCACGTATCAAGAATTGAGAGTGGAGAAGAACCTAATAGTCTAGAAGATAATCTTCATTATGTGCAATTTTTTGCGATAACCTGCTTTGATGATCAATATGAAGATATCATACAATTCCTAACTATGGGTTTTGCGCCGACCGGATTTACAACAACAAAAAAGAAATTGTTAGCAACGCAAGCTGCATATTTCCAATTGATTGTTGGCCACTTTTATAAAATGGTCCCTAATGAGATACTTCGACCTTGTGTTTTGAAACATGAGCGACCTATGATTTTAAGTGAAGCACATGATGGTGTTGTGGGAAGACACTATGTGGGAAAGGAAACCATGCACAATATATTATAGGAAGGGTTATGGTTTCCTACCATGCATGCAAACGCTCAGGATTACTGTCGCAGTTGTGATGTCTGTTAAAGAGAAAGAAAGCCATCCAGAAGAGATTAAATGCCATTAATACTACAAGTCACATTACTAGAATTTGATAAATGGGTCGTTGACTTAATGGGACCTATTATTCCAGTAGGAAAGTGCACAAGATCAAGGTATATTATCACCACGACTGACTACCTAACTAGATGGGAAGAAGATGCGGCAGTCAAGGATTGTACTGTTGCAACAATGAAGAAGTTATTATTAGAAAATGTTGTAACTAGGTTCGAGTGCCCAAAGATATTGATTAGCGATCAAGGTACGCACTTTGTTAATCAATTGATTGAAGAACTAACTAATGAATTTCAGATACAACATAGAAGAACAACTCCATATCATCTACAAACAAATGGAGCAGCATAAGCATTTAACAAGATTCTAGAAAACACACTAACCAAGCTCTGTGATATTTGAAGGGATTATTGGGATCATAAGATTTCTACAGTACTATGGGAATATCGCACAACATGTAAGAAGTTAACAAGTCAGACACCATTCAATTTAGTATATGGATAGGCAGTTGCCATGCCTATGGAATATATTGTACCAAGTTTAAGAGTGGCAGCACTCACGAAAATGATAGATGTTGATGTTGTCGAAGAAAGATTGCTTCAGCTAATCCATTTGGGAGAAGAACGCTTCATTGCAGGATTTCACCAAAATGTAGAAAAACAAATTCAAAAGGTATGACACGATAGAAACATTAAGAACAACCAATTTTCAGTTGGAATCCTAGTCCTTATGTATGACAAGGAATTTTTCAAGCCCCCAGGCAAGCTGAAGACACACTTGTTAGGACCATATGTGGTTAAGGAAATCACTGATGGAGGAGAAACGAAATTGGAAAAAATAGATGGCACAGAATTCAAAGGGCTCATCAATGGGAGTGGGTTAAATCATTCTTTTGATAACCGTGAGTAGCTTGTACAAAAAAAAAAGGATGATGAGGAAGGATATGGGAAGTGAGAAGAAGTGCCTGTCGTAGGAAGTGCGGCGAGGAAAGTGTGAAACTAAAACCAATGTGGTGTTGGAACATATATTTAGCATGCATGTTGATGTGACAATTTTCAATTATTAGATCTGGAAACACCAAGGGAGTTTGAGGGTCATTTCCACCATAAGTATCATGACATCACAACAAAAAGGGGCAATGTAGTTGGCACCTCCACATAAGAACTCAGACTGATGACCCACGTGATGGTTCATGTTGTCATTATGCTACTCAATGATAGTGCATGTGAGTATTTGACAGACTGAGCATTGGAATGATCCCTCTACTATTGGTCGATTTTCAATTACTGCCCATATAATGCCACAACTAGTTTTGTTTGCAAGACACAGAGTTGAAGAAGACTTATGTAGAGGTATGGCTAGCAACAATTGTAGTGGTAGTGGCTCTAGGGGCCCTATGATGGGAGTTGTAACACCTGTTACAATAAGGGAAATAATGTCAGATATGTTCCATCATAGGCAAGGAGACGCTTGGAGAATAAGCCATTTCCAAGCCTCCCTGTAAAAACGTCTCCAACCAGCTTAGTAAGGACAACAATAAGGAAACCTTTCAATACCCACAAGAGCAACACGGTATTAAAAGAATTGAGAATAAATGTAGAAATGGTGGTCAAAATTCAAATACCGTAGGAAATCCCATCGAAGCCTTCGGATGAGACTATGGAATTAGTTTCCACAATGCATAGTATCCATTACTAGAACCTGCACGTCTAAACAAATGTTCGTCTAGCGGAGAGAAGAAACAAAGGCCAACGTCATCACCATCATCACTGTCAACCGCTGAAAATGCAAGAGGTGATGACGATTCCAAGAAAAAATTGATCTGACACACTCCAATGAATGGAGGTAATACATTGATAGGATGGAATACCTCACCAGCACTGAAGAAAAGGAAAACACCGACCAGATGCTAGATTGGGTGACTATTGCAAGCTCTAAGGATTATCTAGATGTTTCATACTCATTCAAGGATAGTGCTATGGAATATTCTGAAGGAAGGAAAAGCTGGGTATGAGCCCAAGCTGAAGCTAGAAACACTGACAAGGAAAATTGGCAATATCGATAAGTCTCCCATATTGTCCATCCTACTGCTTTGAACAGTAACTACATCTGATAATTACGAATAATGACAGTAGCTATAGAAGTTATAAAAACTATAGTAAGAAACAAACATAGAAGGAACATACATCCAGCCTGTACATCAGAAGGTGCGCGAAGTAGCGGCATCAGTAGAAAAATTCATGCCTGAACACGTCAGTTTTGACCTGGTGGAGAAAATGTAGAAAACAGAGGAAGAAGTGCACACAGAGGAAGAGAAAGTCATGAAAATCGTAGAATATTTTTAGAACAAAATCAGAGCAAGTCAGCAAATGGAACAATATCTTCGCATGGCTCGAGACGAGCCACGGCTAAGTGTTGGGTGCCTGTTGGGCCTAGGGATAATAGAGTAGAATTCATGTAGAATTCTACCTAAGTATGGAGAAGAGTCAAAAGGGAAGAGGAAGGATCTACGACTAAGGAAGCAACATAGAGGAGAAGGAGAAGGATGTTGTGATAGAGGAAGTAAAATAGAAGAAGAAGAAGAGAAGAAGGCACTAGAAGAGGAATTTTTGCTAGATAAGTAATCTGTGATAGAAGAATAGAATATGACACAAGATGGTATGACAAAATATCAACAAAAACAGGCACGCAAATAGCGTAATGATCAGAAAATGACAGTAAGGCATAATGTTGAGAAAGTGACTAGCCTTAATGATTGTGGGTATGATCTTGGATGGAGAAACAGAAAACACACACGTGAATGAATCTTTGTAAGTCAGGACGATAGTGCCTCCCGTTATGTGTTGTTATAATAGGAAAGACAGCCAGTTGGTTGGTTATAGTAAGTTAGCTAAGATAGCGATAGAAAAGGAGTTTGTAAAGAGTCTGTATCGAGTCGGTATTGAGTTTGTATTAAGTATGTATGGGATTTGTATTGAGTCTATAATAGGGCTATAAAAAAAGGAACCCAAGTTTTATGTGGGTTAGACTCTTGGTAAGATGCTTGAGCTAGACTAGAATTAGGCGTTCGTGATTAGACATTGGTAGATTAGGATCTTAAGCTAGACTCAGTAGGAGTTATTGGTTGATGGATTTGTATCATTGAGTGCATTAGAGTGAAGGATCTGCAGCTGAGTGTGAAGACGAGTAGAGAATTTTGATTCAATCTAGGCTGAGCGCAGATCACTAGTAGAAGTAGAGTAGGAAGAGAAAAGAGAGAAGTGTAGAGAGCATGAGAGGGAGGGAGAGTTAATAAAGTTATAGAAGAAGATCTTGAGCATAGTCTACAGCTTAGAGTAGACGAAAGGTGCATATATTTGCTCATGCCAGATGAAGAGAACCTTGTGGTTTCGCCTTGATGGGTTTCCACATTATATTCTGTGTATATGTGTGAATGTTGAAAGTAGCTTATATATGTGTGTGATTATTGTAGTGAATGAATTATGGTAGACGTGTTTAAAAATGAATAGATGTAAGATGGCCGCATTGTATTACTGGATATGATTATGTTGCATGCATGTTGTTTATTTACTTAAGTTGCATAAAAAAATGTTGGATCACAACTTAGCTACTGAAGTACAGTGAATACAAGTAATCCACCCCCAGACTTCATTGGAAGCCTTGGCGCAGAGGAAAGGTACTAAAACACCCTCCCACACAACTGTGGAAACCTGGTTCTGGTAGTTACCCATCAAAGGAGAGATATATCAAGTGAGATGACATCTGTGTCGCAGGTGTTGCTGCCTATTCTCTGCTCTATCAGGTCGATAACTCAAACTTTTTTTTTTTGAGCAGAAGGGACTGAACCTGGGTCAGAATCCCTGGGAATAGGGATAGAGAGATGGAAAATCCAACACGGAGCATCATCCTCCCTTTGCATTCTGTACTGGAGTGACAGGTAGCATCCTCTACTATTGATATTTTATGTGTCCATCTTAGGTTACTAGATACCAAGAGCCATTTATCTTTAATTTTGTTGAAAATTGCCTCTTGCACTCATCTGTGAGCTTCTTATCTTCTATAGGTTTCCATATTCAAATTTGTAGCAAAGGTTTCACCTCATAAATTGATGGAAATGACACTTGTAACATAGCCTATGAATTTCTACAATAATATGGTAAGTCAGATAACCTATGTTGGTATTAAAATGGATGAAGAAGATAAATGTATTACATTATTGTGTTCTTTTCCAAATTCTTGGGACAACTTAATTGTTGCAATAGGTAGTTCTAGCCAAGAGACCTTAAAATTCGATGAAATAGTATCATCCCTACTATCAGAATAGATGAGGCAAAAAACCATGCATAATCATAGCATGGATGCCTTATCTGTGAGAGGTCACCCCCAGGATAGAAACACAAATAAATGATATAGGAGAAGAGATAAATCCAAGGGTAGATATAAATCCCCAGGAAAAGGAATAAAGAAGTGTTAGGAATGTGGTAAAGTTGGGCACTATAAAAATGATTACAGATCTAAGAATTTTGAGAAAGCAAAGGGATCTGAGGATACCCCTTCCATGAAGGAAAAGAAATCCTTAGAAGAATGAGGGGATGTGTACCTAGCTTCCATGGGTAATCATTCAGAACATGATATATTGATGATTGAAACATGGGCGTTGTGTCATATGACCCCTCATAGGGAGTGCTTTTGTGAATATAAAAAGTAAAATGGAGGAGATGTGTACATGGGAAATGACGCAATAGCTAGTATCATTGGACATGGCAGAGTAAAGATGAAAATGAATGATGGAAAGATTATAACTCTCCCTAGAGATCTACACATTCAAAATCTAGTAAGAAACTTGATATCTATCAGAAATATGGATGTTGCAGGTGTAAATACTGTGTGTGGAGATGGTGGTTGCAAAATGGTTCGAGGATCAACAGTTTTGATGAGGGGATTTTAGTATGGAAATGTGTACAAACTATTGGGAATAACCATAATTGATGAATGTAACAGCTCTATTGTACTTGAGGAAGGATGGAAATATGACAGAACCCTGACTGCATCAGGAGGAAAGACAATGTTATGGAATCAAAGATTGGGGCATATCGAAGAAAATTTCCTTCAAACATTACAAGGTAAAGGTATGGTTGAAGGTATACATGATTACACTCTATATTTTGATTTTTGTGAAGATTGCATATATGGAAAACAAAATTGAGTAAGATTTGCATCTGGTGCTACAAGAGCAAAGGGAATTCTAGAGTTAGTACATAGTGATGTATTTTGACCTGTGCATGTTCCATCATTAGGTAGATATGTGTATTATTTTTAATTTATAGATTATTTCTCAAGGAACACGTGGATTTATTTTCTTTGAAAGAAATATGAATTATTTTCTAAGTTAAAAGAATTTAAGGCTCTTGTAGAAAATCAGTCAAAAAATAAAATAAAGGTGTTGAGGACAGATAATGGTGGAAATTTCTGTGGGAATTAATTTGAGTAATTCTGTAATAAGTGTGGTATAGTAAGGAAAAAGAATAATCCATACACACCTCTACATAATGGAGTTATCGAGAGGATGAATAGGACATTGTTGGAAAAGGAAAGAAGCATGGTAAGCAGTGTTGGGATAGGACAAGAATTATGGGAAGAGGTGGTGCAGACAACTTTTTAATTGATAAATAGATCACCCACATCAGCATTGGTTGACAAAAATCCACAGGAGGTATGGACTGGTAAGAAACCCTCTATTAAGAAGCTGAAATTTTGTAGTTTCTATGCTTATGTACATGTTCTAAAGGAGAAAGGGAGCAAGTTGGATAACAAAGCTGAGATGTGTATCTTTATTGGCTATAAAGATGGTATGAAAGGTTGTAAGATTTGGAATCCTATAACTAAGAAGATTGTTTATAGTTGAGATGTTGTGTTTAGAGATGTCAAACTTAAGTCCCTAGACAGGAAGTGAATATAATGGAAAAGGAACCAGAGAAGATAGAGTCTGACATAGAAGGTGAAGAATGTGACTCAACAGAAGAAGCTAAATCAGAATAAGAAGAACCTCGTACCCCAATTTTGAGGACATCATCTCGAGAAAGAAGGAAACCATAAAGGTATTCCCCTTCTGATTTCCGCTCTCGTTTTTCCTTAGTATTACTAATGATGATCCTATAAATGTAAATGAATATGTTTATTCAAAGGATGGTCATCTCTGGAAGAAGGTCATGGTTGAAGAAATGGATGCCTTGGACAAAAATGAAGCTTGGAATCTAGTCCAGTTAAAAATTGGAAGAAAATCCATTGGGAGCAAATGGTTGTTTAAAAATAACTTGAATGCAAAAGGTAAAGTGGAGAAGTACAAATCCATCTTCGTAGAAAAGCGATATTCTCAGGTAGATGGAATTGATTTTGGTGAAATATTTTCTCTAGTTGAAAAATCAACTTCTATTAGATTTCTTATTTATTTTGCTGCTTATTTTGATATTGAAGTAGAGATAATGGATGTGAAGACAGTGCTCTTACATGGGGATTTGGAAAAATAAATCTACATGAAACAACCAGAAGGTTCATAGTAAAGGGAAAGAAAGAGTTGGTATGTAAACTAAAGAATTCCCTTTATGGTCTAAAGTAATCTCCAAGGATGTGGTATCGAAAGTTTAATACATACATACTTGGATTGGGGTTTGTGAGAAGCAAAGTTGATCACTTTGTATACTCCAAATAGGTCAGTGATCACTTCATTAACATCGTACTATATGTTGATGACATGTTGACGATTGGAAAAGACAAAGATGTTATAAAGGAGGTGAACTCTTTATTGTCCTCCAAATTTGATATGAAAGATCTCAGTGCTGCAAACTTCATTCTAGGAATGGGGATAAGCAGATATTGTGCAAACATGATGATTTGTTTAAATCAAAGAAAATATGTGGAGACTTTACTACAAATATTTTACATTCATGAAAGTAATTCGGTTAAGGTTCCTATTCCTGTAGGTGTAAATTCATATCTAGAGTAGTGTCCCAAGAAATAGGAAGAAGAAGAAGAAGATATGTCATGAGTTCCATATACCAGTGCAGTTGGTAGTTTGATGTATGCAATGGTCTGTACAAGACCAGAAATTGTTCATGTAGTGCGAGTTTTGAGCAAATATATGTCAAAACTAGGAAAGGAGCATTGGAAAACTATAAAGAAGGTCTTCGGATATTTGTGTGGCACCAAAGATTATGCAATATGCTACCAAGGAAGACATGGACCATACAGAGTAATAAATATACATGGATTTGTTCATGCAGATTGGGCTGGAGATATTGATCACAAAAGATATACAAGTGGGTATTTGTTTAATCTATTTGTAGGATCTATCAGTTGGATGACCAAGAGACAAGTTGTAATTGTACTCAGCTACAGAATTTGAATACATGGAAACCACTCATGCAAGCAAATAATTTGTGTGCTTGCAAAGATTGTGTTCAGTCTTGGGCTTGCACAAAAATATATAAGCTTATATTGTGATAGCCAAAGTGAAATCTCCATGGAAAAGAACCCTTCTTATCATGCTAAGAAAAATCATATCGATGTGCAATATTACTTTGTGAGAGACATAGTTGAAGACAAGAAGGTGTTGCTGGAAAATGTTGACACCTTGAAAAATGTTGCAGATTCATTAACAAAGTATGTTACTACGCAGAAGTTCTCTTGGTGTAGAGAATAATTGGGCATTGATGCCCCGCACCTATGAATTTATGAGTGACATGACTCATTGCTATGAAAAGAAAACAACAAGTGGGATAATGTTGGGTATATGTTATATTCTTTGCATGTGCACGAGGATGGAAGGTGCACCTGTTAGCGCTACGTCTGACAACTGGGAGGCCTTTTTTCTGTTTGGAGATGACTGTTAGGATGTTTCCAATGTCGAAAATGGTTATTAGGACATTTTTGACACATGCACAAGCAAGATAAATGTTTTTGGTTGTTTTTTGCTATTTTGGGGAAATTTATAAAAAAATATGTAATTTAATCCCGTTTACGAGATTGGATTATATTTTCTAATCCAGGTGAATAGATTAGGGTATTTTTTATTGCGAGGGATTCATAATGATAATGAGAAAATAGGAGGTATGGCTCCAAGGTTTGTTGGTTTTCTCGATTAAGGGTTGCCAGAGTAAATCTCTATGTTAATGTGTGAACGCTATGGTGTAATTCTATTTTACTTAAAAGAATATATATGGTTTGATTCTCTGCACATGTTTAAAACTTAGAGGGAACCCTTCCTCGTTTGGAATTTGTTTTGGTTGTTTTTGGCTATTTTTTAGATTTTTCTAAAAATATGTAATTTAATCTCAATTAAGGGATTGGAGTCTATTTTCTAATATGGTTTAGCGGATTAGGGTATTGGATGCAACTGAATACCTGTATTTTGTATTGTGAGGGATTCATAATGATAATGAGAATATAGGAGGTGTGACTCCAAATTTTGATGGTTTTCCCGGTTAAGGGTTTCTAGGGTAAATCTCTGTGTTTATGTGTGAATGATGTGTTGTAATCTATGTTTTTCTTAAAATAATTTGTATGATTTTCTTCTCGACACAAGCTTAAAATTTACAAGGCTCCCTCCCTCATTTGGACACACTCGCTCACTCAATTCACTAGAGAGAGAGAGAGAGAGAGAGAGAGAGAGAGAGAGAGAATGTGCCAGAGAGAGAAGAAGAAGAAGCTACCACATATATATTTTCTCTAGATATTCTATCTTGGTTTGACATTGTACTTAGTGACAAAACTATTCTGATGAAGTTTGTGGGTTTTTCTCCTTTATGGTTTCCCCGAGGAAAATATTTTTGTTCTTGTATATTGTTGTGGTTTTATTTCTTTCATATTAAGTATCCTAATCAAATTGAATTACAGTGCAAACTCTAACAGATTTAACGTTTATCATGTATCAACCCAAAGTTCCATAGACCCTCATCATGAGTTATTTCATTGATTGTTGTGTCTTTGAACATATCCTCCATTGTCAATAAATTGATGATATCCATGTCATCATCAAAGACATGCCAATTAGTTATGTTGGTATGTATAAACAATCTAAATATTGACTCAACAAAAAAAAATAGTAAAGAAACCATCATAAGGGATAGGTCTAAATGCAACATTCAATAGTAAATTTACTTCTTGATTCTATAGCCTAGGAATGGAATTCATATTGAAAGCTTAAAACATTGAAATCAACTTCCATACCTATGTTTGGTGGTCTCAAAGATGATTGAAAATACAATGGATGGAATTATGTACCTGTTCGGCTATGGTTTTTGTGTCACCATAAGAAACTAATACTTTACATTTAAATCCAAAGCCTTTTTTATCCCCTGGATAATGCCTTCATATTCTGCTATGTTGTTTGTGCAGTCAAACTCTAGTATGCAGGCTATAAAAATATCGTTACCTTTTTGGTCCAAAAGAAGACAACCCGCACCAGTTCCTTCTTTTGATTTTGACCCGTAAAAGTATAATGATCATGTTTGACTATGTACATTACTTACACTATTTACAACATTTATACTCTTTAAATTATCTACATTATTTACATGGCGAGAAGTGGCGTCACTATAAGTACAATGTAATATTTATAATTTCGTTTCTAAGTTAGAAAATGGTGAGATTTTGGCAGTATAATTCCCATAATTCCCAAGAGATGAGTCAAAACCAAAATTACCTAAAATTGAGTAAGAAAACATTATCGGTTCATTGGGATCATCCAATTTAGTTACTGTGTGATTCATTTACCTCTCCATATTGATTCTGATCTAATTTGGTCACCCATTCTTGGGAAACCAGAGGTGGGACCCGTAAGTTGAAAAATAGGCACTCAATAAATGTGACTAATCATGACTTAGAAACAGACCATATGTGTCAGGTATATAAGCGATGACTATATCAATGACTTGATACATTTGAATATTAGAAGCTATCCTGATCAATACTCCCTTTAGTTCTCCTAGGACTCTAACATTATATTGGTTGAGTTGAGTTATCTATGTATCATAAGGTGTAAACTCATCATTGTGCTTGTTGCAAATTGAGTAGGGCATTACATTTGATGATGTGCCTAAATGGACATTTTGGTTATAGATTTCGAAGGTTAGGAGGAAAGGGGGGTGCTATATCCTATTTTTTTTCCAATTAAGGTCGCTTTATCAGTAAAAAAAAATTTACTACTGTCTGAAATGGATGAAGTTTTGCTAATATGAGGGTTAACATTATTTGCAGTAGTGGTAGCATAATTACTTCTATTTAAAATCGTGTTTCTTCAATGTGTAGGATTGGAAGGAATATTTTGGATTGGATTTCCCAGAATTCGGGAAAATTTTCAAGAGGTCAAACATTGAAATGTTGGCCCATTGTTTTTTCAAATCCTCAATGATATCATCTTAAAAATCCAATTTTTTAATATCATAAGATAACAATGGTTGATTTGTAGGTGCAAGATTAGTTTTCCTAGTATGGTGAGAAGTTGAGGGAGCTTGAGGATCAACCTGACCTATGATATGTGTGTTATAAGAATGTTGATTTACAAACATGGATTGGTTATTAGCTTCAACATTCTTACATGAATTATCCAAAAAATTACCATTAAGAGGTAAAGCACCATCTTGGGATTCATCTACATTTTCAAGTTTCTTCTTCTCTTCCAATCCTTCAAATTCTTGGTTGAGAGGAAATTTTAATCCAGTAAATACAACCCTATTAATATTATAGACTTCATCAACCTTTAAACCTTCAAAATGGTTTTTTTTTAATTTGTGTGAGGTTGATAGGATTAGTTATATGTTGTTCGAAAAAACACCTGTTAGAAGGGCCTTCCTCACTATTCCTACTGAGATCGATAATTTCATTAGTAAGGGTTTGCACAGTTTGTTGTAAGAGTTCAACCTTAACTAACTGGGAATCTTTCTTTTTAGAGTATGGATTAGGAGTAGAGCTTCATTTCCTAGGAGGAGGAGAATCACATTCATTATTGGGGTCAGCTTTGTAGGTCATCAAAATTTTCTCTACCTTTATAGCCTCTTCAAATGTTTCTAATAAAGTGACTTTATCATCATTCTTGACAAACATGCCAAAGGATAAAGGTAACACAGAAGCATGATTTTCAATGATAATGTCTTCTAGGGGAAAATATTTTGTTGGTATTTTATTTTTTAGAATTATGAAATGTTGGTTAAAGCCTGTGCTTCTCTCCTTATTGTCCATTTAGATTTGAGACAACTCCATAGCCAAAATAGTTGGTGTCTTATCATCAACAAACTTAGTCAAAAATAATTTACTAAAGTATGTCGAGTTAGTGCTTTATTGGGAAAGTGAGAAGTACCAAGCTGAAGCTTTCCATTTATATTAAAGGAAAGAGTCAATGAAAAAAAAATTCATGATGGACGTTCATAGTATGAATAGCCCATATAAATTTGTTAATAAGATTTTCAGCAAATTCCTTATTATCTAGGTTAAATATAGGGAGTTACATGTCCATATGTTTAGGTAGATAGTGTTGTAAACCAGTTACTACAACAAAAATCCATCATAAATATGGAATATTGGCATTGGGATTTGGATTTTGTCCTCCAACACCATCAATGACATGGTCAAAGGATTGGTCTTCAAAATCATATGGGTCCTTATTGGAAGGAATTCTAGAAATATGCGGTGGAAACTCTGTAGGATAAGGTGGTTGACCTATACCACCATAAGAAAGCATATAGACACATTTGATTCAGGTAATCCTCTAATAAGTGTATTTAATTGATATTTTGTCGTACTAAAAAAAGTTTCTGCAGGGTCCCCAAAGATGTGCTCCATTGATGTTAAATCAACTTAAGGGTGAGATATACTAGGTAAACCATGGTCCGCTGGTTGAATCCCAGTAAGTATGGAATAATATCTAGTTAAGACTCAAAGAGATTATTGGATATCCCTATCAACTTATTCATGGATATAATGTAAACAAGATATATCTAATTAAACTACAGTCCTAACTACGTCTACAAGAGGTGTATTGATAGTTTCATATTAAAGACTAGTTAGCTAAATAATTTCAAGTATTTAGACTCGGTGATAGAGCTACGGGTACACAAGGAAAGGTTACCAATTGAAGGTTTAGGAGTGTGTTCACTAGCCATTCATTATTTCTCAGGACCTCCTTCTAGTGCCAATTGTTGACGGGAAAATATGTTCACTCGTTAACATGAAAAAAACATCCTGAAAAGGGTCCTTAAAGAAATTCCCCATTTGTTTGAAAGTAGTTGTTTTTCAGATAAATAAAGGCCCTGTTTCCTATGGGAAATTTTTCTCTTTGAAGTAAGAAAGACTGAGTGTTTGTAAAATCTATTTATATAAGCTAGGATGCAAATAAATAATATTTAAAATATAGTCTAATTATCTAAGAGAATTTAAACTAATTGTATGTTTCAATGGATGAAATAAAAAAATAGTTTCTTGTAACTACTAAAACTATAACTAATCTAATATATAGTATAGAACCTATCCCAATTAAGAGCAATTAGGTACTTTTATGAAACAAGTTAAATTAAAATGAAAAAACAAAATAAAATAAAGTTGTTACCGGAGCCATAGTTTACACATTGTATTCATGAACATGAAATGTCAATCAAAATAGTAACAATGCAGAGAGGCATGAAAAAATTATAGAATGGGAGAAACCAATTTTAACTCTGTGAGAAATAGCCACATGTATAGGTGAAACTCTCTTAGCTTCTTTTGGTTTATCCTTGAGCTTGTTGATATTCAACTTGTTAGATTTATTCTGCGTATACCATTTTTCACCCTTACGAATCATGAGATCCCTCTCAGACATTTATTGTTCCTTCTTAGCCTTTAAATTGACCCTCTCTTTAATCAACTGCACAACATTAATATTTGGTTTGATGTTTTCATCCTTGATATAGCCATTTTTTAATTCCATTTCTTTTACTTCCATTTCCAATCGTGAGATTCTTTGTGCTTGTGTTTCATCTATGGATGGTCCAACAAGTTTAAATTCTTGAGAAGGGACATCGTCATGACAATCATTTTGGATTTGATTTACATCATGTTCTGACTGTGCTAAATGATGATCATCATTAGCATTTCTATCTCAAATTGCAGAGTTTGAATTGTAAGTATATTGTGGGTCAATTTTTATGAGTGTTCAACAACTCCTCATTTGAGTCACTAAGGTTAATAACATGTGTTTTTACATCTTGCATATCAGCCTTGTGAGGTAAGGAAATGACCATACTCCTAGTAATTATATGAGCATCTAAACCAATTGTTAGCTTGCTTGTTCCACCACAACACTCTGTCTTAACCCTCTTAATAACAAAATTAGGGGTTTTGGGAGCCTTACCAACGAGTCCTTTTCTCTTTATTGACTGGGATGGGGAATCAATGTGAGGATCACATGATTGAGAAGGAGAATTAGATTAATCTCTAATATAGATTTCCTAATCATTCGACATGCTAGGAGTTGGTTCTAGGTTTTCTTGAATAGAATCCCTATGCTTTTTCCTGGTAGTCGATTCATACTTAAGACATGATTAATTATCCCCAAATTAGTTATGGGACAAGAATTCGTCCCATATTTCATCTACCTAAGATATCCTATGTTGAAGAAAGATTTTAATTAAGTTGTAGCGTAATAGGGTCCTATCAATATCCCCTAAATTTTCCTGAATAGTGATGGCCATGTTTTTAGGCTGCTTAATAGATAGTACGGAATGTCTAGTGACCGACCCTTAAACATTAAAAGAAAACTAATATGGTATAAATATGCATATGAAAACTGACCTTCACAAGTAATACACCTTTGGATGATGTTTAGGATGACCCTCCATTGTTTCTTGAACAACTTCACCAGGATATCTTAATATCGATCTCCTGCATGAGGTTATTTAGAAATTAAATCTAGGATTCTGTCTTCATCCTAGATCCTTTGAACCATTTCTCTCATCCCTGTAGTTGCTAAGTATCTTGGGATAAAAAATCCTCAGAAAGGAACAAGTTAAGATACCCAATTTGGGCATTTTCACCATAAAATGAAAACACAACTATCCTCGTAATTTCAATATTGAATCCATTGAATTTTCTCAGGAAGGGAAGCCAACCAATCCTTTGGAAAGAGGGTAGGTATTCATCATACGCTTCCAAGAAATCAGCTCCACATATTTGGAAGCGCACAACAAGGGCCATGAAGTATACGAAGGGTTTGAATAAAGAGTGAGGAATGGGATAAACTAGGCATGAGTTAACCCATAAACATGCCACCTCCTTTGACCTCTGAGGGAAAATCAAAATGTTTATATGGAAATCATAAAACTCCATTGAACCATACATGCGAGAGTACCAACAGTTTTGAGCGAATGATGACAAATCATGGCTCTATAATATTAGGGTATGCTTGAGTTCGAAAACCATATGAATACATGAGAAATCAGTTCATGAGTCATCATTATAGATTATGAATTTGACAAATGTAAGTCTTATTCTTGATAAGTGCCCATTTACAAGTATTGGGATATAAGATTAAGAGATTAGATTATTAAACATAACATTCAACAACATAGAGTCATAATTTATATTTGTGAATCATACTAAATTGTAATAATATACATCTTATTGCAATTAAATATAACAATTCCCTTTATTTCAATACACATGAGCCACTTAGGTCTTATGAAAAAATCATCAAATAGTCATGCGAGATTGAAATTTAGGATTTGTGGAAAATTTATCCATCGCGTGGCCATATAGGATGCCTAAAATAATTATCTAATTTCACAACAATTTGCGTGAAAATCAACAAAGAATATTCATTAATAACAAAAGAGACCAAGGAATGAATTAACAATAATATATGTTTTTTGTAGCTACAAAAGTTCAAATGACTAATCAATAAAATGATTTACCAAATAACACGGTTCTAAAATAAATTACTAATAAATTCTATAAGATCAGAATGGTCATATCAATAATAATGAAATATGATAACATTAAATCAAAAAGAAAATCACAAATCTTTCAAATTATAACACATCGTCATTCAACAATTCGTAGAATATTTAAAACAAGATTGAGAGAACTAAATCAATAAAACAAGGAACCCTTATTAGCCTATGTATATGTGGTAAAATGGGATCCTTCCATACAATGAAATTTGCTTTTTTTTTGGCGGGGGGGGAACATGTTGTAGTCCTTATTCATGGACATTGAACTTGAGAAGCCTCAATCAAGACTTATATTTTTGTATCCATACCATTATCAATGCTTTAACACTTGTCTTTGGTGTGATGAATCACCTAATTACACTCATATCAATAGTGGGATGCCAAATATCCCATACATAGGTTATGTGTGGTGTTTTGAGGCATTGTTCATGTATATCTCAATAAGCATGATTTAGGTCTTAAGTCACTTGTTTATATCCACTAACCATTGCAAAGTAGTTCAAAGTTGTTTATGGTGTGCAGTTATAAACCACCTATTTGTTGTCATAATTATATTGGGAAACCAAAGATTCCATATCAAGTTCAAGTGCGGTGGTTTCAGTCCTCCTTCATGGTCATTAAGGCTGAGAAATCTCATCCAAATTCTAAGTCCCTTATTTATATCCCCATACCATGGCCAAGATTCCAATATTGATTTACATTGTACCATATCATCTAATCAAGCACATATTTTGAGTGGAGAGGTCAAATATACCCTACATCATTCATGTGTGGTGGTTTCAATCATTGTTAATGGTCATAGATCCTAGTAAGCATCATTTATTTCCTAAGACACTTATTTCCATATATTAACCATTATTAAGGAATTGAGAGTTGTTTATGGTGTGAAAAAATACCTAATGCTGGTGATAATCATATTGGGATCCCAAATATCATATAAATAGGTGATGTGTAGTTTTTGTAGACTTCACTCATGGTTGTCTATCCCAAGAAGCGTTTTTTTTGTTAAGTCCCTTGATTTCATCCCCTGACTATTGCAAAACCCCAACACTATTTTATGCTACACAATACGTATTAATGGTGCTCATCTTCCTAATTATAGTCCAAATATCCCATAAAGATGTTATGCATGGTTTTTGTAGGAATATTTCATGGCCCTCAAAAACATGAAGCCTCATTTAAGGCCAAAGGAATTTTTTTTCATCAAGGTCCCGAAATGCATCCTTTGTTTGTAAAACTGGCTAGTGTACCTAATATTCCAAGTGGGAATCCAAAGATCTCATGAAGAGATCATTTGTTTTTGTTCTTTCCCATATTCATGGTCATCAAGTATAAGATCCTTGATTTCATCCCTCAACCACTGTAAAATCCTTCAGACAAGTTTTTGGTGTGAATGCCTCCTAACAACTCTCATATTCCTAATAAAAATCCAAAGATCCCATATGGAGGTCATGTTTGGTTGTGGTAGGACTCATTCATGACCCTCAACAATTGTCATGTCTGGTTGTGGTAGGACTCATTCATGACCCTCAATTGTTCTCATCCCTCAATAATTGTCAAGGTCATCATACCAATTTGTGGTGTGCAATATCTCCTAATAACGCCATAAAATCGTATGCTCGTATTTTCAACTAAAGTACAAAGATCTCAAACAAAGGTTATGTATGGGTGTTTGAGGCATAATCCATAACAATTTATCCAAAGAACCATCATTCATAACTTAAATGTCATGATTTAAATCCTATGTGCATTTAAAGCATTTATGAATATTTCATTCATTGTTAATATGAGAAGTTGGCTTTATAGTTTAATGCAATGCATATACATTAATTTAAAATCCCCCAACGAGTGCTACAAACACCACATACAATGATATATTATCCCAATTATAAAGTGTAATGGTATTTGATACTATGTTGAAAAAACCATCCTCCATACTTCGAAAAATATCATATACCATTCACTTAAGAAAATCAAGAGAAGAAAATAATGCACTTACGAATAATCCAAAAACATACTCTTTATATAAAAACATTGCATAAGACCCTACATTGAGATACTTAAGGCTCCTTGTACTAGGACTTTTCTCACTCTCAATCTTCTTCGAATGTCATAATTTAGTTTTAAAGTTATATTTGCGATAATATTATTAATCGTGTTGATATAACCTTAAGTGTCTTTCTCTTATGTTTGTTTCTATATTGCTATATAAGATGGAGCTTCTCTATCTTTCAAGGTGATTTATACTTTAAAAAATTACGAGAATAGTTCATTTCCCAACGTAACATTTTCAACCTCTCCTTTTTCCAAACCATCGTAGATCTCTTTTTAATTATTTTTTTCAATTAAAAAATGACAAATCATTTTATTCTACACAAAAATCACAAACACAAAAAAAAATACCTCTACAAGGTGCTTTTTAAGATTTTTTTTAAATAAAATATTACAAATCATATTTATCTTTATAAATAATTTTGTAACTCTACCTAGGTGCTTTTTAAACAATAGACACAAATAAAAATCTACTCAAAACCATCAACCACTTTTCATAAACATGTGTGGGAAAGAAAAATCATGTGCACAAGGGGGACCTCCTAAGAAAGTGTAAAAAAAACTTACATATGTGTATGGTTAATCAAGAACATAAGTAAATAGTGTTTTCCATCCATTAACAAAATACCATTGGTTGGATGGCAATAGCATGAGCCGATACCATTACAACTCCAAACCATGAACCAAGCCACCACATTCAAAAGAATATGTCCAATTACTCATGTGACAATGATATATATCCTCTCTCTCTCTCTCTCTCTCTCTCTCTCTCTCTCTCTCACACACACACACACACACACACACATAATGAAAAACATTACACCAAATGTTGGAAGGGAACCATGATAACATACAACTTATGGATTATAGTGAAGACCCAAGACCCAAAATGTTTTTGCATATGAAGCTTCATGTTGTAAAAAGGGAGGGGGATTAAACAATACTAGGGTTCATGACATTGTACGCCTTGTTTTTTTTTCATTAGAAGGAAATTTGGCTAATTCCTAGAAAATGGGTCTAGTGATCACATTAGCGATATTGTCATTGTTGATGTATTTGTAACTTCAGAATATATTTTGACATATATTATCATTGTATGTTGTTGTACCCCCATTGGGGATGTGTTTACCCCCTTGCGGGATGTCTTAATTGTGTCTAGACCTTAAGGTACAACCTTCTTTGTAAGTCGAGGAAATAGTCCCCAGTGTAACATCATGTAATGTGTATTTCGAGTCTCTCTGGGAGAAGTCGACCCTATTAGGGAAGACATGTGGGCCCTAGTCTTATGTTTGGTCAATGGCTTGAAAGGGTATATATAGGAAGGCGCTCTCCCTCATTTATACGCAAACCTCACACTCTCAAGTTCGCATGAGAGAGAGAAATACAAAGAGGAGAGATAGATAGTTGTTGAATACTTCTTATTCCTGCTTTTGATCATATTACTATCCAAGGAAGTTTGCGGGGTTTTCTCCTTTATGGTTTCCCAATTGAAAATCTTTGTGTCTCGTGTATCTTTTATATATTATGCATCTTGATGTACTTGTTATTCTTTCATATGAAGATCCTAGATAATCTAATCAGATCTAAAGAAAAACTCACATGGTATGAGAGCCTCTCTAAAAGAAGTCACTATGCAGGTGCGGAAACTAGGGCTTCATAGTTCTAGGTGTTCTCTCCACAGATCATCAAGAAAACAGGGTCAGGATACTCGCCTCAGTAGGGTGCCTCTTTTGGTGGAAGAAGTTTCAAGATTGAAGAAGTTTCATCTTTGACCCTGTCACTAGTGTCAGGAGGAACTAGGGCATCAAGTTTTGGAGGCCTCCCACCTCTGCTTTTAGAAAGTGACCTAGTTAAGAAAATCGCCTCACAGAGGTGCATCTTTCTGTCCAAACATAATTCCCAAACTCTAAGTTTGGAAAATTAGGGTTTCTCTGACAAACCCTAGGTCAACGAGGACGGACACCTCAAATCGGTAAGATCTAAGTCTTTGCTATTTCCATTTGAGGTTTTCATTTGAAAAGATGAATAACAATACTCAACTTGAGGACAAGCTTGGAGGGGCTAATAACATCCAAGCATGGAAGTACATAATTTCTCTGATCCTTGAGGAAAATGACTTGGATTAGTTCATCACAGGAGAAGTTCCAGAACCAGAGGGAGATGAGGCTAAGGTTGCTCATAAGAGAAGCATGGATAAGGCTAAAAGAATCATTGCATATTCTATTAAGGATCGCCTCATCCCCCACATGTCTGCATTCAAGACACCGAAGGAAATATATGATGCTTTGACAAAGATGTTCAAAGTAAAGAACAACAACTGGAAGATGACTTTGAGGAACCACCTGAATAATGTGAAGATACAAAACTCTAATACTATACATTCTTACTTCACAAGGGTTGCTCAAATCAAAGAACAACTTGAAGCAGTTGAAGAAAATGTCGAAGAAGGAGAAATTGTAATGGCTACCTTGGATGGTCTCCCTAGATCGTAGGGCTCATTCATTGGCAAGGGATTTGTGAAAGAAGGAAGTTGATCTCTTTCAGCACACTCCGAGAAGAATGTGCACAAGAAGAAGTTATGCTCATGACAAGAGAGGAGAATATGGGAGCAACTGAAGATCAATCTCTCACAGTTCACACCAGGAAGAACTTCAAGAAGAAGGAGAAGAAGGAAACCTTTCATCACAAAAAGAAGAAGGAAAAGAAACTAAAGAAGACCAAGAGAGACACTTAAAATGTTTGATGCTACACTTCTGATGAAAAGGGACATTTTTCAAGAGATTGCCCCATCAAGAAAAGGATAAACCATGCTCATATGCAGAAGATGACGAACCAACAAACAAAAGATTCATATGGGAGAAGGATTATTCAAATGAAGAGAATGTGCTAATCTCATCACTTAATGACACTATCTCACACAGAAGCAATGATTGGCATGTGGATAGTGGAGGTTCTGAACACATGACGGGATACAAGGGATCATTTGTCAATATGTATGAACATGAGTCACCTCACAAGGTGAAACTTGGGGATGATTACCAATACCCCATAAAAGGGAGTGGAGAATCTTCATATAAGATTGAATCCGTGAAATATTTAAAGATGCAGGATGTGTTATATGTTCCAGGACTAAAGAAGAATCTTCTCTCCATCTCTGCACTATATGCAAAGGGAATTAGAGTTGGTTTTATTGATGGCCAAGTTCTTATGTGTCCCAAAGAAAAGACAATAGAGGATGCAACAATGATTGGAGAAGAAGACGGAGGCTTGTATAAGCTAAAGGGACAACTTGAAAAACCACTAGTTCGTGAGTCAATTGAACCAAGCGAATTGTAGCACAAAAGGCTTGCACATGTGCACTACATATAAAATCAATCTTAGGATTTCCAAAGATCAACGAAAAGTGTGAAGGAATTTACAAAGGATGTGCACAAGGAAAGAATGTGAACAAGACATTTCCCAGTAGTGAGAGCAAGGATAAATGAATACTGGAGATATTACACTCGGATATATGTGGGCCCATGTCTTGTAGCTCATTAATAGAGTATGTGTACTAGGTTTCCTTTATAGATAATTTCTCACACGATACTTGGATATATTTCTTGAAAGGGAAAAGTGAAGTTTTCAGTAAGTTCAAGGAATATAAATCCTTGGTCAAGAACTAGACTCATAGGAATATCAAGAATCTATGGTCAGATAATGGTAGAAAGTTCACCTTGAAATAAATCAAGGAACTCTGCAGAGTGTTCATGATTAAGAGGGAGTTGATCACTCCATACAATCCTTAGCAGAATGGGGTTGCGGAATGAAAGAACCGAACCACCATGGAAGCAGCAAGGGAAATATTTCATGACCAGGATCCTCGTATGCACCTTTGGATGGAGCCAACAAGAACAACTGTGAATGTACAAAATCATACGCCTCATCAAGTACTTAACAACAAGACTCTTGAAGAGTATTTCTCAGGAGAGAAACTAGAAGACAACCATCTAAGAATATTTGGTTTCCCAGTGTACATACATATCCGAAAGGAGAAAAGGGCCAAGCTCGATCCTTCTGGCAAGAAGAGTATATTTGTAGGATACTGTGATACATCAAAGGCATATCGAATATACTTCCTAGGATTGAAGAAGGTCAATATTAGTAGAGATCTAAACTTTGATGAAGGCTAACATACTTCACATCCAGGAGGAATCCTATCCAGGAATTCAAGGAACCTAAAGAGACGAGAGTTCGAGATATGAAAATTGGAGAAGAAATTTCAGATAATCCTGAAGATCATGAAATGACAGAACCACAAGATCCGATAGAGACATTCCTTGAGAAGGACTCCCACAAGAGGAAACCAGCAAGGGCTTGGGATCTCATACGAGGAGCTAAAAGGTATGGTGCTCCAGATGGAATACATAGAGAGAGAGAAAGAAGGAAAATCCCAACAATAGATATGTGGCCCTGTTGTGTGACATCATTGATAGATAACCTTCCACCTATGAAGAGGCTACAGAAAATAAACTTATGGAAGGATGCGATGATCGAATAATATCAGTTGATCATGAAGAATGATATCCAGGAGATAGTTTCGAGACTCGAGGAGAATTTTATTGTGACTTTGAACTGGATCTACAAGATCAAGCATGCTGCAGATGGTAGCATCAAGAAGTACAAGGCAAGGTTTATAGCACGATGCTTCTCACATAAAGAAGACATAGAATACAAAGAGACATTTGCACCTGTGGCAAGGTACACTTCCATTAGGACCATACTTGCTTTGGCAGTAGTTATGAAATAGAAAATACACCATATGGATGTCAAGACATCTTTCTTGAATGGTGTATTCAAGGAGAAAGTGTAACTGGTACAACCACTGGGATTCGAGACACATGAAAGCAAGACCCATGTGTGCAAATTGAAGAAGGCCTTGTATGTATTGAAACAAGCAACAAGGACATGGTACGACAGGATGGAAAAATTCTTGATGAGCTTGGGATTTACCAAGATTAAAGCAGATTCCAACCTCTACTTCAAGGTAGAAGAAGTAATACCCGTGATACTCTTGCTATATGTCAATGACTTGTTTTTTATAGGCGAAGAGGAACTCATTACAAATTCGAGGAGACTTGCTACGGATTCTGAGATGAAATACCTAGGTATGATGCACTACTTCTTAGGCATGGAGGTGTGACAGAGCATAAATGGAATCTTCCTTGGGGAAGGGAAGTATCCAATGTATATTCTCAAGAGATTTGGAATGTTGTACTGCAAGGCGATAGCCACACCTATGGAATCTAAAATGAAGCATATGAGTGATGCTTCATCTAATTCGGTAAATGCCACAATGTATCATCATATGATTGGCTCATTGATGTATCTGACAAATACTAGGCCAGACATATGGTTTGCATTGGACACCCTAATCTAGTTCCAGACAGATCTGAGACATGCTCACCTGATAGTTGCAAAGCATGTTTTGAGGTACCTAAAAGGTAGAGTGGATTATGGGCTCAAATATGATGTGAATCATAAGATTAACCTACACAGTTATGTTGA
The DNA here is from genome assembly GCA_001517045.1 of Pseudotsuga menziesii. Classification (NCBI taxonomy): domain Eukaryota; kingdom Viridiplantae; phylum Streptophyta; class Pinopsida; order Pinales; family Pinaceae; genus Pseudotsuga; species Pseudotsuga menziesii. Next base: position 87,120 of record LPNX010706541.1, on the reverse strand, counting down.
TTTGTATTGGGAAGGTATTTCCACTGACGGGAAGATCACCTCAGGTTTCTGCTTCAATTTTGGATCTAGCATGATCTCCTGGTTCAATAAGAAGCAATCATGTGTGGCATTGCGTATAGCCAAGGCAGAGTATGTTTCTGCTTGCTCGACTAGTTGTGAGATAGTGTGGTTGTGAAATCTATTGTCTTACCTATTTGATCTCTGGTTGGATTTGACTTGGATCTTCTGCGACAATCAAAGTTGCATGAAGTTGTCGAAAAACCCAGTGTTCTATGATAAGTCGAAGCACATCGAGATAAAATTCCACTATATCAGGGATATCTTACAAACAGGAGTAGTGAAGCTCCAGTACATGGAAACAAAGGAGCATATAGTCGATTTTTTGACCAATCCTATAGCGAGAGTGAATTTCGAGTACTTCAGAGAAAGACTTGGTGTGATCCATATCAAGATCCCTTGAAAGACATAGTGATGTGTCCTGGCGTAACTAGAGAGACAGGTTGTCTGAGCGTAATATCTTGGTGAAGTTCGTAGGTTTCACAGACATAATCAGTCCAGTAAGTTATCCTTGGATAAGTCACGGTGAAGCTCATAGGTTATCATTGGATCTAATCAGTCCTGATGTGTTTTATGATAGAAATATCTGATTCATGCTTGTT
>LPNX010706541.1:0-83240 GCA_001517045.1 Pseudotsuga menziesii | reverse complement strand
CCAAAAGCTAAGGTGGATAAGAAGTTCTTCAAGAGTTGAGTTCTTCATATTCCTCATTGCTTGAGGGATCTTCTTTGGATGGAAATAGCTTGATATTCAGTTGCTCCTATCTTCTCTTCTCTTCTTATGATTCGAGCTTCTTCTTCTTCACGGAGTCTTCTGAAAGTAATCACTTCCTTCTGGAACACATTCCTTGAATGAATGAATTCTACGATCCTGGGAGGCCATTCAAGGTGGCCATCACCACTTTTGCATTCTTCACTTTTTCTTTAGGTCATATTCTGATTTTGTTCTTCCCTTCAAATCGCTTGAGATTCAGGAAGACCTTCAACAGCTTTGCTTGCAATAGGTAGTGCTCTGTAATGCACATGTGCAAGCCTTCTATGTCAAAGCTCATTTGGCTCTACTGTGTCATGGATTAAGGCTTGTTCTGGATATCCCTTCAATTTATACAAGCCTCCTTCTTGTTCTCCAATCACTACCGCATCATCGATAGTCTTTCCTTTTGGCCACATGATGATTTGACCATCTATGAATGCATCCTGCATTCCAGAGTCTAGCTTGTATGAATATTCCTCACTACCTTTTATTAGATATTGGTAGTCATCTACAAGTTTCACCTTGTGAGGTGATTCATGTTTTGATAGTCTTACAAAGGATTCCTTGAATCCCATCATATGTTTGGAAGCCCCACTGTCTATAAGCCAATCATCACTTCCATGAGTAATGTTACCTATGAGAGATGATATTAGAACATATTCATCCTTGCTTGAAGAATCTTCACTTTCATATCTGGATCTCTTTCTGGATGGTTCATCATCCTCTGCAGCATGAGCATGATGTCTTCTTTGGCCTCATCTCCCTCTGAAACTGGAACCTCCATACTCATGTAGGTGTCCAATCCATTTTCTTCAGAGAGATCATATACTTCCAAGTTTGGAAGTTGTCAACTTCCGCAAGATTTTAACTAAGCTGATGTGATATATCATATTGAAATGAGAACCTCAAATGGAAATAGCAAAGGATTAGATCTTACCGATTTGAGGTGTCCGTCCTTGTCCCGGAGTTCGTTGATCTAGGGTTTGTCAAAGAAACCATAATTTTCAAAACTTGGAATATTTCAGATTTGATTGGATGAACAGATAGATCTCTTCAAATGGAGCTGTCCAATGTACTCCTTTTTTGAAAACAGTGGAGGGAAACTCCCGGAACAGGAAGCCCTAATTTTCTGATTTCTTATGCATAAATTCCTGTTACTGTTTCTGTGATATCTCTGAAATTACTGATCCTATATGTCTGAAATTTCTCACTGACGTAACCTCGCATGTCCCTGATCCAAAACCATAGGTTTCATCAGAATTGGTTTCACCATTTGGGATTTATGATCCTTTTCCCAAGGTGACCTGTTATAGGACTGTTCAGAACAGCGAAGTTGAACGGCATACCACATGTCACTGGTTCATCTTCTGAGTCTGAAATTTGGACCACAGAAATTAAATTCTGTTCCCTTTTTGGAAAATCTTCAGGAATTCCATTTGGACCTCTGTAGCCCAAGATATTGCAGATCTCCCCAGGTGTCCTGTTTATGGATGATTTCTGGAAGAGGATGGAACCCTAACTTGGAGAGATCATATCTCCTAGAATATAGCGACTCAGAGGCTGAACTTTGGACACAGTGTTTATCAGGATTTTATCTTCGGCCCCTACAAGGTTTAGCTTCTGAGACTTTTCCAATCTCGGCATATAGCGACTGTACCAAAACTTAGCAGTTTTAGTATTTAGGGTTTCTCCTAGCTAGGGGTCAAACTAGGGTTTGACTTTCCCAGAGATTTACCCAACCAAATTTCTTGATCCAGGTCTCTAAATTTCGGTTTTGATGAGGAGAAAAATCCTATGCTGGTCTCACCCAAAAATTCCTCTTCTGTAGAAAGCCCTAATTTCCACATCGAAACTGAAAATGATTGAAATTGAATTCTGCATCGACAGAAAGATGCACCCTTCAGTGGAGAGTCATCCTAGCATACTTTTGCTGAAAATCTGTGGAGGAAGATCCACAAAATAGGAAGCCCTAGTTTTTGTAGCTATACAATGTCTTCTTCTCAGGTTAGCTCTGATACCATGTTAGTTTTTCAACATTTAAGCTAGCATTATGTTAGGAGCTTTTCACTGAGAGAATAACAAGAACAGCAATAACATAAGCACATCACATGAGACAAGAGACACAAAGAGTTTTGATAGGGAAAACCATAAATGGAGAAAACCCCTTAACTTCCTCTAAGATAGTATCACCACAATATGTGAAACCCAAAACAGTAAGATGACCTCCCAACACAACAGTAGCCTTCTGTCTTCTGTCAAGCCAAAGTATTTCCTTCTCCAAAGGTGCGCCACACTTGAGAGAGCAAGTGATGTAATTCACAAGTGATAAATAGAGAGACTCTCACTCTCTATTTATATTCTTCCATTGAATTGAAGTGCACTCAACCATGTAGGCTTAACTTACAATTACTTACTCGAGCCTACACCTTAATTAGTGTATAATAACCCAAGTGCCCCGAAACTGTGGGGACTTACCTAATGACTTGACAAGACTTGTTTACATTAATAATCCTCCCGATCGGAACATCGGGGTAAGACAATATGACTCAAATACATAATACAAACATCCCGGAATAAACATTGGGTTACAATATATATAAAATACATATAAGAATACATTCCGAAGTTACATATACATCAACAATGCTATCTCACATGGGAAATGTGATAGGTTGTCCGAGCGGGAAAAATCTCGGTGAAGAAGGATGCTTAGACGTAATCAATCCTAGCGAAGCTTGCGGGTTATCCTTAGACATAATCCGTTCTTTGATAGGTTATTCGAGTGTAAAATGAGACCTGGCATGGTACACATGTTACTCGAATGTAATACACCTTGTGGGTTGTCCAAGTATAAAATGAGACCTGGTGTGGTACACAGGTTACTTGGATCTAATATGCCTCAAAGTTTGTCTGAACCTAAAATATATTGGACACAGGTTCTTAAGATGTAATAAATCCTTGAGGTTGAACAGAGAACATAAAAGGTCCTTATGTAGCAGGTTGATTGGTCATCATATGTCCTTACATATATATCTACATATGTGTGTTCCCATGTTGAGATGATAAGGTCATGAAGCATGAGAGGTGCACCTAGGAGGTTCTATTGATAGAAGGAAGGTTGATCATGTAGAGACGTAATGCACTGAGCATGCTCCTAGGTGATTCTTGCATAGTAGAAGCTACAGGTTGTCTTCATGATGTGAAAATTCTCATGGATTACTACTATGGTGAAAGAACGCAGGTTGTCTGCATCTAAATCTTTGGTCTTTATATTGATTTGTGCAGGGAAAAAGAGATGATTTGGATATGATGCGATGAAAGTAGGATACACAGGTTATTTCTGTGTAAATTTAAATAAGGTCCTGAACCATTCCTATGACAAGGATTGCTCGATATGTGATGAATACCTGGATGAGGACTAGTCCTACACCTAGTCGAGAGAGGGTTGGTTCTATAGAAAATTCCAATGAAAGATAGTATCAATCGATGATCAATAATAATAAGATGATGGTAGCAGCTATGATGATGACTCTATGACTCCGTGATGATGAATCTGTGATGAAGACTTGACCAAATATGTTGATGACTGTGAAGAGAGAGAATACCTTCCTAGTTAAGAGGGAGTGTTGATGTATTTGTAACTTCAGAAGATATTATGATGTATATTATCATTATATGTCACTGTACCCTCATTGGGGATGTGTTTACCCCCTTGTGGTATGTCTTAATTGTGTCTAGACCTTAAGGTACAACCTCTGTTGTAAGTTGGGGAAATAGTCCCAGTGTAACATCATCACGAGGGATTCACTTGTTGACAAATATCCTATCACGTTAGTTCATATTGTGGGTTTTAAAATTATTAGAAATTGAACCAATATATTACAGGTATTGGGGGGGTGAGGGGTTTAAGGTGGGGGTGGGTAGGGTGGTTTATAAGTATTGAGGTATAAAAATGGGCGGGGAGGAAGTTTTAAGTATTGGGAGGGGGTTTCAACAAAAAGAGTTTGGGTCAATATCTTTGGAAATTAAGGGTATTATTTAATATCCCATGATCTCACATTCTATGTGAGATGTTCACTAAGTGACATCTCTGTGAACATCATGTAATGTGTATTTGGAGTCTCTCTAAGATAACTCGGCCTGGTTAGGGAAGACATGTGGGCCCCAGTCTTATGTTTGGTCAGTGCATTGAAAGGATATAAATAGGGAGATGCTCTCCCTCATTTATACACACACCTCACACTCTAAAGTTCACATGAGAGAGAGCAGAAGATAAAGGAGGAGGGATAGATATTTGTTGAATACTTCTCATTACTGCTTTTCATCATCTTACTATTCTGAGGAAGTTTGTGAGTTTTCATCCTTTATGGTTTCCCCAATGAAAATATGTGTGTCTCATGTATCTTTTATATCTTATCCATCTTATTGTACTTGTTATTCTTTCAGATAAATATCCTAGATAATCTAATTAGATTTAAAGAAAAACTAATAGTTAGTACCTCCATCAAGGATTGAATGCATTAATGCTAGATCCAACAAAGTGGAGAACATTTACAGAGGTACAAATCCATCATGTATATCTTCCATGTATACTATCGCTATCAAATTTAATTTGGTATTCAATCCACAATTATATTTAGAAGTTGGTAAAATGTCTTCTTCCTTGGTACATTCAATAGAGAAGGTAGAGATTGTCACACAAAGATTTTCTTGCATAATCTCAAAACTTACTACATTCTCATCTAAAGGGATTTAAGTTGTTATTAGTAGTGGTTTACATTATTTCATTGCCTTGGATTCAACTTTTCCATCTTCTTCATCCTTTACATTGAAGAAGAATAAGGGTACTAAGAATATTCTAGATAGAGGTTCTTGTTTTTGTGAAAATTCTTCTGCCAAAATTTCAATATTTGTAAGTCATGGTTGGAACCTTGGGTATCATTATAGTGGCCAGGATTTGGAACTGATGGAGAAGGCACTATAAGTTTATTAAGATGAAGGATATTGTTATAATTTCATCATTAAGCTACCATTATATTAGGATATTTACTGAGAGAATAACAAGCACAACAATCAAACACAAGAGACAATGAACACAGTGTTTATCCTCGGGGAAACCATAAATGGTGAAAACCCTGCAACTTCCTCAGAGATAGAATCAGCACCAAAATAGAAAATCCCCAAAACAGTAAGTGATCTCTTGATAGCAGTAACATTCTTCTTGTCTAGCCCCAGTGTATTCTCCTTCCTCAACTATGCACTACACTTGAGTGTGGATGAGTTGTGTGATAAATAGAGACTCCAGTTCTCTAATTATACTAATCATGACATGACTAAAACCCTACCAGGGCCGACCTCTACTAGGAGAGTCTAATAACCCTAGTGCCCCGGGACTACAGGGACTTTAACCCTTAAACAATAGGAGGGTTACCCACAATGACTTGACATGACTTGTTTACATGATAGACCTTCCCGATAGGAACATCGAGGCATGACATAACTCAAGTACATCCTAGAATAAACATCAGGTTACAATATATAATAAATACAAGTAAAATACATTCCAAAGTTACATATGCATCAACACTCCCTCTTAACTAGGAAGGTATTCTTTTGACACAATTTTTAGCACAAGTATTCTTATCTGTATCTTCTGTATCAACATCGAGTCCTCGTCATCTTCAAGTATTCTTCATCTTCAAGTCATATTCATCTTCAAGTAATCTTCATCTTCAAGTCATATTCATCATCGGATCTGGATCATCACTCGATCTGTATCATCATGGGACATCATCACTGGATATGGATCATCACTGGATCTAGATCATCACTGGATATGGATCATCACTGGGAATCATCACTGGATCTGAATCATCACTCGATCTAGATCATGACTAGGCATCATCACTGGATCTAGATCATCACTTAATCTGGATCATTTCTGTTGTATCATCATCATTGGATCTGGATCATCATCACTCGATCTGGATCATCACATGTGCTATCTCTTGATTATTCTCATCATAGGAACCTCTACAGAGCCAGTCCTTTTTCATACAGGATGTATCATCTCAGAGCTAGTCCTTTTTCATACTAGATGAGGCATCATAGAGCTAGTCCTTTTTCATACCAGATGAGGCATCACAGAGCTAGTCTTTTTTCATACCAGATGTGGCAGATACTTAGAGTTAGTCCTTTTTCATACTGGATGAGCCTTCTCAGAGCTAGTCCTTTTTCATAATAGATGAGGCATCACAGAGCTGGTCCTTTTTCATATCAAATGAGGCATCACAGAGCTGGTTCTTTTTCATATCAAATGAGGCATCATAGAGCTGGTCCTTTTTCATACCAGATGTGGCAGCTACTCAGAGCTAGTCCTTTTTCATACTAGATGAGCCTTCTCAGAGCTAGTCCTTTTTCATACTAGATGAGGCATCATAGAGCTGGTCCTTTTTCATACCAGATGAGGCATCACAGAGCTGGTCCTTTTTCATACCAGATGTGGCAGCTACTTAGAGCTAGTCCTTTTTCATACTAGATGAGCCTTCACAGAGCCAGCCCTTTTTCATGTTGGATGTGCCATCTAAACAGAGCTATTCCTTTTTCATACTAGATGTGTCTTCACAGAGCTAGCCCTTTTTCATGTTGGATGTGGCATCTACATAGAGCTAGTCCTTTTTCATACTAGATGTGTCTTCACAGAGCTAGCCCTTTTTCATGCTGGATGTGGCATCCACATATACCTGACAATGGAAGGAACCAATCCTCTCAGCATGTCACATCTCTTACATCCGACCATGGAAGGAACCAATCCTCTCACCATGTCAGAATGGAACAGCACTTATATCTGATCATGGAAGGAACCAGTCCTCTCACCATGTTAGAAGGGCTCAACACAGACACATCACTTCCTCTTGGGAGGAACCTCGATCTGGAGAACACCAAGCTTCTCCCTGAAGTAATCAAACTTCACCCTAGCCAATGGCTTAGTCAACACATCAACTATCTGTTCGTCCGTCGCAACGTACTAGAGCTTCGCTGCTCCTCTCTGCACTATATCCCTGATATAGTGATACTTGATCTCGATATGCTTTGACTTGTCATGGAATATTGGATTCTATGACAACTTTACACAACTTTGGTTGTCATAGTATATACAAGTAGCATCTAACTGGAGATCAAATAAATTAGACAGTAGCTTCCTCAGCCATACTACCTCACAACTAGCTGAACAGGCTGCAACATACTCTGTTTCAGCTGTACTCAGTGCCACACAAGGTTGCTTCCTGCTAAACCATGAGATCACACCTGATCCCATACTAAAGCAACATCCTGAAGTTCTCTTCCTATCGATGGCACTGCCTGCCCAATCTAAATCAACATAACCATCTAGGTTAATCCTTTGATCAGCCTTATACTTGAGCCCATAATCAACCATACCCTTCAGGTACCTCAGAATATGCTTTGCAGCAGTCAAGTGAACATGTCTCGGATCTGTCAAGTATTGGCTCAAGGTGTTCATAGCAAAGTAAATGTCTAGTCTCATGTTCGTCAGGTACATCAAAGACCCAATCATTTGATGATACATCATGGCATCAACTGTCTCTGATGAAGCATCACTCAATAGCTTTAGGTTTGATGCCATAGGTGTGGTTAATTCCTTGCAGTCCATCATCCCAAATCTCTTCAGGATCTCTACTACATACTTTCCTTGTCCAAGAAAGATTCCATTTGTATTCTGCCACACCTCCATACCTAGGAAATAATGCATCATTCTCAAGTCCTCCATCTAGAACTCAATAGCAAGCTTTCTCTTCGTATCAGCAATCAACCCATCCATATCTGTCACAAACAGATCATCTACATACAATAGAAGTATCATCAGGTTTCCATATTCCACCTTGTAGTAAAGGTTGGAATCGACTTTACTCTTGGTAAAGCCCAAACTAGATAGAAAGCTGTCAATTCTCCCCTACCATGTCTTGGGTGCCTGTTTCAAAATGTAAAGGGATTTCTTCAATCTACACACATGAGACTTCCTGTCATGTGTCTCAAAACTAAGTGGTTGTTCCACATACACTTCCTCTTCTACTAAACCATTCAAGAAAGCAGTCTTGACATCCATTTGGTGTATCTTCCATTTCATCACTGCAGCCAGAGCAAGTACCAATCTGATGGAAGTGTATTTGGCTACAGGTGCAAAGGTTTCTTCATAGTCGATTCCTTCTTTCTGAGAGAAACCCTGAGCCACAAATCTTGCCTTATACTTTTCAATGCTACCATCTGCAGCATGCTTGATCTTGTAGATCCATTTGGAAGTTACAACCGACTTCCCTTGTGGTCTTGGGACAACATCCCAAACATCCTTCTTCATGATCGATTGATACTCTTCGATCATTGCATCCTTCCATTCTTTCCATTCTGCCGCTTCTTCATATTTGGAAGGTTCTTTATTAATGAAGTCACATAGTAGAGCTACATAACTGGAATAGGATCTAGTCCTCTTTCTTTCTCTAAGATTCTCTTCTGTAACCCCATATCTTTCCGCACCTTGGATAATCTCTCGTACCCAAGCAGCTTTCCTCTTATGAGGATTCTTCTCCTCTGCTGGATCTACAAGTATTTGTGGTTCTTCAAATTCTCGATCTTCTTCTTGAGTTTCTTCGTTCATGATTGTATCATGAATTCTGGGAGCTTCTACTTCTTCGGTTTCTTTAGTAGGTTTATTTTTGGATTTGATGTAGGTTGAGTCTTCGTCAAATGTTACATCCCTACTGATGTTAATATTTTTGAACCCTAGGAAGTATATTCTGTAAGTCTTCGAGCTTTCATAGTATCCCACAAATATACCCTTCTTTCCTGAAGGATCTAATTTTTTTCTCTTCTCTTTTGGAATGTGTATGTACATAGGACAACCGAATATTCTAAGATGGCTGACTTCAGGTTTCTTTCCAGAGAATCCTTCTTCAGGAGTCTTTGTCTTGAGTACTCTGTGAGGAGTATGGTTCTTTACATACACTGTTGTTCTGGCTGCTTCTACCAAAATATGCATAGGAAGATCTTGGTCATGAAGCATAGCTCTTGCAGCTTCCATGATAGTTCTATTATTCCTCTTTGCAACCCCATTCTATTGTGGATTGTAAGGAGTGGACAAATCCCTCTTAATCCCTAAGTCCTTACATAGTTCCTTGAACTCATTTGAAGTGAATTCTCCACCATTTTCTGATCAAAAAGTCTTGATCTTCTTTTCAGTCTGGTTCTCGATCAAGGATTTGAATTCATTGAACTTGCTAAAAACTTCCTCTTTATTGTTCATGAAGTAAATCCATGTCTTTCTAAAAAAGTAATCAATAAAATAAACATAGTACACATAACATCTTAGTGAGCTTGATGACATTGGTTCGCATACATCAGAGTGGATGATTTCCAAGATTCCTTTTGCTTTGCTCTCACTGCTTGGAAATGTCTTCTTTGTGTTCTTTCCTTTCGCACATCTTCTGGAGACCCCTTCATGTTTTGCTTGAATTTCTGGAAGACCTTCAATAGCTTTGCTAGCAAGTGGTAGTGCTATGTAATGTACATGTGCAAGCCTTCTATGCCAATGTTCATTTGGTTCTACTGTGTCATGAACCAAAGCTTGATCTGGTTGGCCCTTCAACTTGTATAGACCTCCTTCTTGTTCTCCAATCACTATTGCATCGTCAAAATGCTTTCCCTTTAGCCACATAAGAACTAGGCCATCTACAAAAGCAACCCTCATTACTTTTGTATCCAATGCAGATATGGAGAGGAGGTTCTTCTTTAGTCTAGGAACAAATAATACATTCTTCATCTTCAAATACTTTCCAGAGTCTAGTTTATAGAAGGATTCACCACTACCTTTAATTGGATACTGGTAGCCATCCCCAAGTTTCACCTTGTGAGGTGATTCATGTTTGAATAGCTTCACAAATTATTCTTTGAATCCCGTCATGTGCTTGGAAGCACCACTGTCTATAATCCAATCATTGCTTCCATGTGAAACAGTTCCCATGAGAGCAGAGATTAGAACATATTCATCCTGACTTGAAGAGTCATCACTCTCTTGTCTGATTCTCTTTCTTGAAGGTTCATAATCCTCTGTAGCATGGGCATGATGTCTTCTCTTGTTCTCCTTCCTTAGATTTCTTTTGTTAGGGCAGAATTTGGATATGCGACCTTTCTCATCACATGTGTAACATCTAATAGTATTTAGATCTTTTCTAGAGTGTGAGATCTTATTTTTGGAGTGATAATTTCTCCTCCTGTTTTTCTTGGAGTGAACTGTGAGAGCTTGATCTTCACTACCCATGTTCTCTTCTCGAGCTGCTATCCGAGCTTCTTCTTGAGAGCATTCTTCCAATAGTCTACTGAACTTGACTAACTTCTTTCTAGCACAGATTCCTTGAATGAAAGAGTCCCATGATCTAGGGATACCATTCAAGGTGGTCATCACAATATCTGTATTTTCCACTTCTTCATCTACTGCTTCTAGCTGCTCCTTAATCTGAGAAACCCTTGTAAAGTAAGACTGAATAGTCTCAACATTCTGTATCTTCACATTCTTCAATTGGTTTCTCAAAGTCATCTTCCTATTTATGTTCTTCCCTTCAAACAATTTGGTTAGGGCATCAAACATAGCTTTAGGTGTCTTGAGGGAGGACACCTGTGGTATGAGATGATCCTTGATAGAATCAGCAATGATTCTCTTTTCCATAACTAACTTCTTCTTATGTAAGCCCTTCGCCTCATCTCCCTCTGGAACTAGAACCTCCTAATTGATATAGGAGTCTAACTCATTCTCTTCGAGGACCAGGGAGATCCTATACTTCCAAGCTCAAAAGTTGTCAACTCCCTCAAGATTTTCATCAAGCTTGGTATGATGAGACATCTTAAATTGAGAACCTCAAATGGAAATACAAAATATTTAGATCTTACTAGGTCAAGATGTTGGATCTGGATTTGGAGCTAAAATCCTGCAGTGTTGGTTCAGTAGCAAATTAGGGTTTTGCTTTTCTGGATATCTATCCACCCAAATGCCTTGAAATTTATCCCTAACTTTGATTTTTGGGAGGAGATCAATCCAGGCCTGGGCTCACTGAAAAATTCCTCTTCTTTGAAAAGCCCTAATTTTTCAGCAGTAGTGTTGGGTCCAAAACTGAAAAACCTTAGAATTGGATTCTACTTCGACGGAAAGATGTGCCCTAAGGAGGAGAGTTATTCCACCTTAATTTTCCTGAAAATCTGTAGAGGAAGATCCACAAACTAGGAAGCCCTAGTTCCCGTAGTTGCACAGTGTCTTCTTCTCAGGTTAGCTCTGATACCATGTTAGAATTTCATCATTAAGCTAGCATTATATTAGGATATTTACTGAGAGAATAAAAGCACAAAAATCAAACACAAGAGACAATGAGCATATTTTTTATCCTTGAGGAAACCATAAATGGTGAAAACCCTGCAACTTCCTCATAGATATAATCAGCACCAAAATAGAAAATCCCCAAAACAGTAAGTGATCTCCCGACAGCAGTAACGTTCTTCTTGTCTAGCCCCAGTTTCTTCTCCTTCCTCAACTATGCACTACACTTGAGTGTGTATGAGTTGTGTGATAAATAGAGACTCCAGTTCTCTATTTATACTAATCCCAACATGACTAAAACCCTACAAGGGCCGACCTCTACTAGGAGAGTCTAATAACCCTAGTGCCCCAGGACTATGGGTACTTTAAGCCTTAGACAATAGGAGGGTTACCCACAATGACTTGACATGACTTGTTTACATGATATACCTTCCCTATAGGAACATCGAGGCATGACATAACTCAAGTACATCCCGGAATAAACATCAGGTTACAATATATAATAAATACAAGTAAAATACATTCCGAAGTTACATATACATGAACAGATATAAGACTAAAAACAATGGCGGGGGAGGACGCTAAGGTATACAATATTTTGGATCTATTAAAAAAACCTATATCTCACTTCTTTCATAGAGAGATCTATATGGAGTCCTTGAACCATTGGTTCACAATATACTATAGCCCACTTATTAAGTAAAATACATCATTTTCATATGTATATAAAAGGATGCATTGGATTTTCATTTTGCATTGTGGATGATGTTGACACAATATTTTAGGGGATTTGGTTTTGGGGATCAACCTACCTATCACTTTAACCTTGACAACCAATCTTTCATCCACAAACTGTAATGTCTAATAGGTACCCATTTGGGTAAAATTCCCGAGTTGTCCATTAGGATTTTGGAAGGTGTATTTTTTAACAAACCTTGGTAATTTTTTTCACAAGACTATTAGGGTTGATGACTCACTCATAAAGGCTCTCAATCGTACTATTACAATGATTTTAGTGGATATTGATACTAAGAATGGATTGGCGAATAATATAGATATTGAGGTGCAAGAGGAAATTCCCTCACAAATTCTTGATTATTAGATTTATTTGTTTCGTTGTTTAAGGTGCCACGTGCATGGCCGCATTGCTACAAAACTTTCCTTGCCTTTTATCATAAAATGATGGAGGAAGAAACCTTCTCTCCTTTCCATTGAGAAATAATGTGATTAGACATCCAGAGATAGTTCATTTATAAGTTGGTGCAAAAAAGGGTAAACAAATTGATGCTTACCTAGTCCTAGCCTTTCAATATTTGGTCCCTTTGGTGGATTTAGATAATTTTTTTAGGATATTTGGTAAAAATACATATTCAATTTTTTTGGATAAATCAAACAAAGTCAACAAGTCACTCGAGGCTCATCCACTTCCTAGTAAAAATGAGGTTATGGTCATTGTTGTATTAAAGGAGTCCCTTTATGAAGGTATTGTTGACAACAATCCTAGTAAGACTCCTATTATTAACTAATATTATTGTAGTTGTTATTTTGGATTTCCAATAAAGTTGGCATACACTTTCCAATATGCTTATTGAAAAGTAGAAGTGAGTGAGGGAACCTCATTTATAAATTCCTCCAGTTCTATAACTAGAAGTGATGGTGGGTTTTCAAAGGAAGATAAAAGGAAGTTTTCAAGTTGTATTATTGACGCTCCAATTGGAAGAGGAAGGGAAAATTATCACTTGAAGTCCAAAAATTGGACTTTGCATGCAATAATGTATTGCTTGGGGGTTATCTGGATAAACAAAAAGAGATTCCTTCATGTTGAAAGGATAGAAAGTAACTTATGCATCAGTCACAAACCATCACACGCTATGGTAATTATATCTTGATAATGTTTTGATTCAAGCTTTATAGTGGAAACATTACCACACTAAGTCAAATAGTTGATGAAAGTCAAAAGAATATTCAGTAATAGGATGGAATGAATGAAATCCAAGTTGGGTTAGAAGGTGTACTTGTCAAATTTTAGAATAACTACATCTCAAAGTTGAGGTATGGCCACATAAGACTAAAAGTGGAACCAAAAGAACTAATATAGAATATAAATAAGATAAGTGTGACATACTCTACTAAATTAGGTTATGAAACAATAATGCCTCATGCAAAGAGGGAAGGTTGTTAGTGGTGGACAAATATATGAGAAGGTGAGATAACTTAAGAAGACAAAAATGGAGTATCATGGCTAGCTCTAAAAAATAAGTCACCTACATGGGATACCCTACAAAGGAAGAACAAACATTGACCTAGTATTTATTATTTATGGAAAAATGGAGATGAAAATGTTCTACATTTTTCTTCCTTGTGCGCTTTCTCATTGTAGTTCTATAACTACATATAAGTAAATGGGTTAGAGTAACAATGTGTGGAATGGGGGTTGCATTGAGGAGAGTCTCAAACAATATTTTGAAAGACAATAACTAAAGAACCTCATTAATGTTCCCTTGCTTATTTTTTTGAGAACTTGGATGGCCCATAATTCAACCTTATTGGAGGATAGAACAATGAAAACCTTCCAAATTTCTTCTTCTATTTGCATCATTTCTCAAGGATATAAAACAAAGGGGAACATCTCTAACATAAGACATATTGGTGAATTAGTTGTGGATAGATCCCATCCTTGGGGAGTAAGGGTTAGCTCAAGTGATCATGAACCAAACTTGAGATCTCTCGCCCTAAATATGGGGAGGCCATGTGCTCGACCCTCTTGATCCCCTTAGGGTTAGGATCTGTAATTAGGTCTAATGGTTTACCCTGTTCACCCTACATAAATCATGGGGAAGTACTCAAATAATTTTCAATGAGGTTATTCCTTAGAAAAATGATCCCATACCGAGAGATTTTTTTATGGATCTTGCTAAGGCAATAACACATATTTCATTAAATTTGGAAATATATAGTGGATCTAGAATTTTGAACTTTAACTAGATTGATTTTTTCAAAATGAGTAAAGTCTTAAACTATGATTCTTACATTATTTCTATTGCTATTAATATATTTTGTATTAAAAAAGCTATGGTTTTTTTTGTATGTCTCGTACCCACAGAGTTTAGAATGATCCATATAAAAACTATTTAATAACATAATACTAATGTGTGTGTTACTATAACAATTTTAATTGTAGGCACAGTTAGTAATAATATTGTCTGTATTGCAGCAAAGATTATGAGACTGAGATCTAATATGAGCGTAAAGAAGAAACTTTTACATAAACTAATTTTCATATTCAATTCTCATTATAAGTCTCACAAAGATGGAAAATTCTTTCTTCCCACAGCGTTTTAGGAACTATTCAATGCCCTATTTCACTATGCAGCTCATAAGAGTTCAATCTTATTTTGGCTATATTGCTTTCTTATTTTAACTAGTCAATAAATAGAGGTACTTTTGATATTCTAAATTAGGTTCAATTACCTCCTTATAATATCTTAATTATGTCTTAATCTCTAAATCCTTATTACACCACATTTTATGTTTAAACTTAAAAGTAACAATATATTTTAGGTTATTAATATTTTGTAAAATAACGTTTTCATCGATCTCAAAATGGTTTAACCAATCCATGATGTCTTTATACCAACATCACTTGAGTCGAAGGTGGTATTGGATAGATTTTAAAGCCATTTTAAGGAGTTTTTGATCTCCCATATTAGTTATCTTGTACATGTACATCAATAACATACTAGTCACAACCATGCTCTCAATGGGAGAAAGACCTGTGAATTATATTAAGACAGTATTGGGTAGTGAATACTGCTTTTAATTTTGAGGTTATAAGTTATAAAATTCCTTTTGATTTGCTCAGTGTTGCTCCATGATTCTCTAGATATGCTACAACCCCAAACTTCACAACCATACAAGATAATGCCATGTGACAAACTTCACAACCATACAACATAACATGTGTGACAAGATTTTCAAAGAGGGACTTATTTTTATCCTGTTATATTAGTTGGTTGGAAACATTTTATAGTTTATTGTTTTAACGATCAAAATCAAATTATTTTAAATTAGAATGGCGACATAATTTATTTATATTATTATATTATTATTTTTTCTATTTTTCTATTAAAAGTTAAGTTTATCAATGATGAATACTAGAATGTGAAAGAAAATTTTTACACGTTATTAAAATTATTAAATGGTATTAATAATCAGTTATTAATATTTACTTGGTATTTCAATATATATTGATTTTTTTTTTTAACAGAAACTGAGAAATTTTTATAAATTTTAAAAAAGGCTGTAGCCCAGCCAGGCGTACAAGGAGAAATTCTGAGAAAGAAGGCTGATGGCCTCAAATAAGACAGTCAGCCTTCTTAAAAGTGCTTTGAGAAATGAATCCCAAATGTTCCTGAAGCTATTTCGAGAAAAGTACTGCTTACAAGAGTAGACTCTCACAAATTGTGAGCAGAGAAGAATACAGAAGCAAAGCATTAAACAGGCAGAGAGGAGTGTCCCTTAATGAAAGGATCCAGTTTCTTCTGAGAACCCGCGCTGATGTTTGAGGCTGCTTCTTTTTCTCTGCGTTCTTTATTTGTCTTTCGTCCTCTGGTGAGGGGAGGAGAAGGAGCTGAAAAGTCTTCAGAGTCGGAGGCTTCCTCTGATGAAGGGACCAAGGATCCCAGTCCTACCTGGCTGAGATCTCGCCACCCAAATCGACGGGATCTTTCTTCGAGCCAAGGGAAGCAGGATTTGGGGAAACTTCCTCCGAGGCGCTGATGGGATCAAGGTTTCCCTGCTCCTGGACAGCAGCTACTTCAGGTTCTGGTACTTCATCTTCCTGGAGAACTGCAAAACTATTTTTGTTTTCCGGCCGTGGAGAATCTGCAAGAGGATCTTGGGAGGCCTTCTGCTGAGACACTTGAGGCTCCTTTCGCCGGGAGGACGGCGTCGGTTAGGGACCATCTGGAACTCGAAATCTTGGGAAGCTGGGAGATTTGCTGGTTTCTGTGGTTCTGGAAGCTTGGGGCAGCTTTTAGCAAAGTGGCCGTATACATGACAGAAGTTGCATTTAAAAGGGATTTGCTCATAGTCCAGTTCTTGAATGTGGCTCCATTCTCCTAAAGTAAGCTTTAGGGCTTCAGGGAGCCCTTTCTCAAGATTCACCTCAACGCAGATACGGGCACATCTGTACTGGCCCCCTTTTGGCTCTGCGGAGTCTAAATAGCGACCTAGCTTGTTACCAATGTCAACCAGAGTGATTTTCCCCCAAAGATGAAGAGGGAGGTTAGGAAGTCTTACCCAGACTGGAGCGGAGGTGATCTCTGCTTCTGGGTTAAGCCCAAGAGACCAAGGGGCTAAGAACAAACCTCTCGAGCCCATGAAGAAAGGGCCCGAATAGAAGACCAGGTCTCTTTCTGCTTTATCTGAGAACAAGAAAACAAAAAACCCTCGACCAGCTGTGAAGAGAGAAACCTGTCCTGTCAGAAGAGGGTTCCAATGTTCTGCAATCCAGATCTCGACCGCCTTAGGGCTGGGCCACAACCCTGTGAACTTACCAATGAGGGATTTCTCAGAGAGGATGAGAGATTTCTGGCATGGATCCAAAGGAGAGAGCTCCAGAGAAGGGATCTCATCCATCTTTTTTACGAACTTGGAAGAAGAGTGAGAGGCTGCCTGAGGAGCGGCAGCTTGAATAAGGGCCTTGAAGGCAGCGAGCTAGGCGTGAGAACCCATTTCCTGAAAACTTACGGCTGAAAGCAAAACCTGAATCTCCACGCTGAAAGCACTGAAGGAACCCACGCTGATGCCCTGAAAATCCACGCTGAAAGCACTGAAGGAACCCACGCTGGTGCCGGCGACCTGAACGCCCACCACGCTGAGGACAGCAGCAGTGATCTGTGCAGCAAAACGGCGGCTAGGGAAACCCTAGCCGCGGGAGGAGCCGCTCCAAAGACTTATCATCGCATTCAACTCAATATATATTGATTTTATATTTACTATTGTGTTTAAATTGATTTTCCATTGTAAG
The DNA here is from genome assembly GCA_001517045.1 of Pseudotsuga menziesii. NCBI lineage: Eukaryota > Viridiplantae > Streptophyta > Pinopsida > Pinales > Pinaceae > Pseudotsuga > Pseudotsuga menziesii. The sequence continues at coordinate 65,733 of LPNX010706541.1, read as the reverse complement.
TTTAAGAAATTGGCATCATTAAATTTAAGTCAAACCTATAATGTTGTTGAATTATGTCATAACATCAACATTGTATTTGTTACTACAATGATTTTAATTATTGTCATAGTAACTAATTTGATCTTTTATTAGTATGGTACTTTATTTTATGAAGTTGGCATGAAAATATTTTAATGTTTACTTCATGAATAATAAAATAATGTACAATAAATTTCTTACTTATAAAGTTATTTAATGACATTGATGTTAGTAATGTCTCCATTATTTATTAGTATTAACTATTTTATTGATTAAAATCAAAGCTTCCACACCCAAAATGGTTGTGAAAATAGTGTCCACATGTTTAACTATTACAGGTTGAGGGTGCGACCTGAAGCTCGACATGTTAGAAGTCGTAGATACAATAGAGAAAAAAGGGAAAAACTACTGATAGGTTCAATATGTGGTCGACATGCTCAAATATATATGCTAAAAGTGCCAAGAAACAGGTGCAATAATTAGGTTTCCATCACTAATCATATGGATCATCATGTACTACTTGTGTCTAGTTGGACATCCCAATTCCTAGAACCAACTAGATTTCATATGTGGCGCTTAAAGAAATTTTCAATGGTTGGAGAGCCACAGGAACTTGAAGAAGCCAAAATAATATTAGACAATTGGTTTCAAACTTTTAAAGTCCAAACAACCAGATGGAGGGTGCCTCAAAACATCTAAATATGTCTGTCGCCGTCAGCACACATTCAGCTGGAGATAGACCATAGTACCGTCTGGTACATGCAGGGAGCAACAGTGAATGCCAAACCCCTCGACTATTACCCATCAGTCGAGGATATTTTCAAAGAGTTGGGTCGACAATCCAACGACAAGATGTCGATACCAGCAATGGCAAAGAAAACCAGCCAACCAATTATCGAACCTCTGACCGACTAAGAACAAGAAGAATATTATGAAATGAACCTTCTTATCAATGCTTTCACTTTGGGGGACAGCCCGACGGAAGAGAAAAACCCTCTTCAGATTATCACAATGCCAAAACCACAACAAACCCTTACAATAAATGAGCAATAGGAGAAAGAAGAGGGTGAACAAACAGACGAAGAAAGACAATCCAACAAACCTAAGTATGCTATGACAAAGGAGAACCTGAAAAAAATAGCTCATGAGATATCAACATCAAGGAAGAAGAAATCCACTCAGAAAAAAGGAAAATGGAATTGCAAACTCACCCTTTTAGAGGAATCAGAAGATGAAGAAGATTTATTTGATACCATTTCCAACATTTTGGAGGACGCTTCACCAAACAAAGTATTTGTTGAGACAAAGTTCAAACAATTCATAGAAGCAGGAGTGAAACAAGCTAGAACAAAAAAGGTAAGAGTTTATACCCCTCCATAAATAAATCCTATTGATTTGACACCAGAGTCCCCACGACCATCTCCAACTAGAATAACAATAGAATAAACTATTGTCGTATCACCAAACCCCTACAAAGATATAATCCCTATAACCCTTAAAGAAAAAATTGATAAATATGATGAGTTGCAGCAATTTATCAATAACCTGCCAAATCTATTTTGCAATTCCCAACAAATCAACACCACGCATCAACTCACAGAGCCTAGCTCTTCCCAAAGAATCCTCACCCAACAACCCGACCAAGTATCACCACAGCCAAAATTTGTGGGAGTCATCAAATTCTCATTTATTCGAAACCACGACAAAACATCCACGCTTTTTGAAAACCAAATCTCATCATTCATGCCATTTATCCTAGACCCTCCGGTTAATGAGGAAGATGAGGGAACACTTGTTCTTGATGGAAATGATCAAGTAGCACTATATCAAGAAATCACCAACCTCATGGAATCTAAAGAAATCAACAACCCTATCGACATGCAACTGGAAGTAGAGGATCCCATGCTATCGAATGCCCCACCGACCACTCCATTAACCCCAGATCATTCAACATCGCCTTCACCACCACAAATGTCAAAGACCCCTCACAATCCAAAGCCACCATCTTCACCACCACTAGATACACAAACAGCTACAAGCCCCACCCATGAAATTCAGCCGGTTAACCCTGCCACAACAAACGTTCATTCGACTAAAAATCCACTGAATTCAGAGCAACAACCAGAGTAGCAGCAGCCAGAATCAGTACCAACAAGATCAATGGTGATCCATCAATCTAAACATAAAATAGAAAGGAAATAGAAATGAGAAAATATGATAGCAGCAGACACAACAGGTACCGATAGTTATCCACCTTCATCAGCTAGGATCAACTACTGCAGCTGACACGCCAAAACTTAGAGATGGAGAATTGAACCCAATGTTGGAATCCCTTACTAAATAGGTTGCAACAAGAAATCAAAGAATACATAAACAAATAAAGAAACTTAAAGCAGAATAGGTAGAATTCTTGACCAAATGAAGGAATCTAACACAAACAATTTTACCAAGAGAACCAGCTGTTGTAAAGTGTCGTGTCAAACCTTCAAACCCAATTGTAGACCAAGAAAGACGAACAAAAAGAAGAGACTTATGTGCGATTGAGACATCAGTACACAGCATTTTTAGAAGCCCACAAGGTACTGCAGGAGCATTTGGATGATTCTATTACTACAGAAGAAGTTTTGCGAAATTGGTATACCTATTAATGTAAAGTATTCCAACAAGCTAGAGAGACTCGTGAACACATCAAAACATTGGAAAAAAAACAAAACCTTGAAGAAGAAATGAGGAGAATAGTACAATATCAGATAGTACTAGAGTCAACAAAACTCAAAAAATTAGAAAAACAAACACATCAGTGGATGAATCAAGCACTGCCCAGCCTCGACACCCTCGACAAAATTTGTCCAGGAATGAAAAGATTACTCGACACAGTAGAGGAGGAAAATCAAACTGTTGGGGCTCGACATGATTAATATCATTGACCTCCCAATGCAAGAGAATATGTCGATCCTATTAAACATTAAAACCTTGACCATTGACATTTAGAACGCCCTCCGCAATTGGACAGAATTTCAGCACCAACTAGCCATTACAGCAGAAGCCATTGTGGAGGTATGCGTACAAAAATGACCATCCATTCGATTTCACAACCCATGAATATAGAGAAAGTGGAAGAAACTAATCCAGATAGGATAAATTGTGATTACCTCCCCTATTTCTTCGAGATGAAGAAATATTTTTTTCCTGGGGGAGATGTTGGAGGAGCTAGTCAGTTAGCCAACTAGACTAGTTAGCCGACTAATTAGAGAATAGCTCAGCCTTCATAGGTCATGTTGGTCAATTGAACCGATAGGTAGTTATTCATAATTGTTTTTGTAATCATATATAATAGGATTTTGAGCCAGATACGAACTTAGTTCGGTTTGATGTTTGTATGAACCCATATGTGTTTTGTGTAATATAAGTTGTTATAAAACCTTCTGTCTTTGTCTCTTGTATTTGTAATGATTATAAGATTCTATATGTGTATTATTGGTAAATTAGTGATATGAGTGATTACAACACACCCTCCCACGCAACTGGGGAAACTGTGTCGTAGGTGTTGTCAGCTAAGCTCTTCTCTGTCATGCCAATATCTAGAGCTTTGTTGTGTTGAGCAGAAGGGACTGAAACTGGGTCAAAATCCTAGGAATAGGGACAGAGAGACAGAAAATCCAAAAAAGAGTTCCTTTGTGAGGACCCTATATTATTGTGGTGAGGGATATGTTGTGGCAACCCACGAAACCCGAGATCTAAGATTAGGTGGAATCCAAAGAGTTAGATTTTGCACGAAAAGAAAGAGAAGGATCTCGGTGGAGCCCAATGGATTTGTTGGGCCGACACATCTACATAGACATCCATGATATTTTATTTTCTGAGTTTCATATTGTGTTACATGAATGGTTATATAATTTGGCAACCCAACAAACAAATTTCTAAAGTGGAGAACCAAAGGAGTGGAATCCTCAGTTGATTGAGTGACCGAAAAGAGTAGAAAAACATGTGTCAATGGTTGTAGATGCTTGGGTAGATAGTATCTTAGAAGGATACATCATTTAGTTTTATGTTGACACTACAACCGCATATAGTGAGGTAGAGAAAAATTCTTTTCAAGGACCATGCAGTAGATACTTATTATCTCTAAAGATGTGGATAAAAATGCTTGTGTGTGAAAAAGGCATTATGCGAATGTAAAAAGACTATATCAAAAAAAGTGGCTATGTATCAGCAGAACCCTACAGTGAGATGTTCACAGGAGATATTGGAGTTGCACTATATCTAGGATTTTTAAGAAATGGAAGAATATTAAGTTTCTAAAAGCGAAGAAAAACTCTATTGGGAAGAGGGATTTGTAGCACATATCGAGAAGAAGAAGGCTACAAGCTTGCGTCCTAATTAGAACAAGGATCGTGTGACAAAGAAGAGGAATATCAACCGATATAAGAAGGAGACGAAGAGTTAGAAGAATCAACCGAGCCTACAAAATGAGAATGTTCTTACAATTCCCCTCAGTGTGGTGTTAAGTCCAACTGAGCTAGATTACATTGATGCTTGCTCAGCTAGTTGCGAAGAAGTGTGGCTACAAAAGCTACTATGTATCTTGTTTGATCTCCAATTGGATGTGACTTGTATCTTCTATGACAATCAAAGTTGCATGAAGTTGTCAAAAAACCATGCGTTCCATGACAAGTCGAAGCACATCGAGATGAAGTTCCACTATATCAAGGATATGGTGCAGAGAGGAGTAGTGAAGCTCTAGTATGTGGAAACAAACGAGAAGATAGTTGTTGTTTTTACCAAGCCTCTAACGAGAGTGAATTTCGAGTACTTTAGAGGAATACTTGGTGTAATCTAGATCAAGACCCCTCGAAAGAGGGAGTGATGTGTTCTAGCATAGCTAGAGAGACTGTTGTCTAAGCATAAAATCGCGGTGAAGATCATAGGTTGCTTAGATGTAATTAGTCTTGTAGGTTTTCCTCGTATGTAATAAGTCTTGGCGAAGCTCGTAGTTTATCCTTGGGTAATCAATCCCGATATGATTATATGATAGAAATAGAGGATGCAAAATATCTCACATGGGAAATGAGGGAAATGAGATAGGTTGTCTGAGTGGGAAGATTCCCGGTGAAGAAGGATGCTCAGACATAATCAGTCTTGTAGGTTGTCCTCAGATATATCAATCCTGGTGAAGCTCGCAGGTTATCCTTGGATGTAATCGGTCCTGAGATAGGTTATTCGAGTGTAAATATGAGCCATGGAGTGGTATGCATCTTACTCGAATGTAATAAGTCTTGTAAGTTTTTCGAGTGTAAAAGGATTCCTAGATTAGTACGTAGGTTACTCAGATGCAATATGCCCTGAAGGTTATCTGAATGGAAAATATCCTAGATGTCGGTTGTTCAAATGTAATAAGTCTTTGAGGTTGATCTAGAATCTAGAAGTCCTGATGTAGTAGGTTTTTTGGTCATAATAATTCCTTACATATATATCCATATATGTGTTTGTTCCCATGTTGAGATGATTAGTTCATGAAGCATGTGAGGTGCACCTAGGAAGTTCTCCTTTACTGATAGAACATCGGTTGACCGTGGATGCTATGTGTGCTCTATTTTGTTTTGTGGGGGACAAAAGAGATGATCTGGATATGATGAGATAAAGGTAGGATATGCATGTTATTGTTGTGGCAACGTGAAGAAGGTATTGAATAGTTCTTACATGATGGCTTGCTCGAGATGTGATGAAGACCTCGATGAGGACTAGGATTACACCCAATATGAAAAAGGGTTGGATTTATAGAAAATTTTGATGACAGATAATACCATTTGATGACCGATAAGAAAATGATGATTTAAATAGCTATGATGATGATTCTGTGATGAAGACTTGACCAAATGTGTTGATGACTGTTGAAGAGAGAGAATATCTTCCTAGTTAATAGGTATTGTTGATGTATTTTTAACTTCGAAAGATATTCTGATGTATATTATCATTGTATGTTGTTGTACCCCTATTGGAGATGTGTTTGCGTCCTTTTGGAATGTATTTATTGTGTCTAGACCTTCACAATAGAATTTCAACCCAAAATCCGACACCTTGCATGTCTGAAATTCGACACTTCTCTATATCATTTTCGACACATGCACTTTCTTTTGGCGTCGGTGGTGTAATGTCGGATCTTCAACAGTCTACTAATTTGGGTCAACTATTCGATAGAACATTATGTCACATATTCAACCATTTTTTCTTTCTAAGTGCCAACCAAAATTGCATAAACCATTGAAAATCCGATGTCCTCTAACCCTTGAAGCGTCAGCCTTCTGATGGACAAAAGTGTCGGAGAAATGGCAGAGTCATCAGTTTTTAATCTAGACAATGTCAAAAATCCAACGTAATCCGACACTAGAAGAGTTGACCTTTCGACGTAGTCCGACACTTTAACTGTCGGTCGTCCGACGTGCGGAAGCATCGGACTCATGACACGGCCGTCAGATGGGTTTACCAGAGTGTTGAAAGAACATCAAAAAAGAGACTCTTGTTAATGGATTTTTATAAAAAAAATCCAAATATTTCACTTATTGCCACATGTTTTCAGCCTAGAATTTGACCACTGAAGGAAGCCTGGTAGCAAACTAGAGGATTCTATGTCAAGTATATATTTCATCCTTACACATATAGTTATCACAACCACTTTACTCTTAACTTTACTTTTCACAAAATAGAAAACCAAATATCCTCAAGAGAAGCACCCTCCTTTATATTTATGGAATAAGGAAGAGAGTAATTACAAGCAAACCCTATACTAGGTCTACAAGTGGACCACTTAACAAGACAAAGTCCAATCTAACCAATCCGTGAACACTTTAAGAGAATGTTCCTTAACTAGAGACATTACATGTGGTAAGGGTAGGTGATTACAACACAACTTCTGCCTACACACTTCTCCAAGTAACTCAGGTAGTGTGAACCACATGTACAAAGGTCACGTAATCCCATGTCTGCATGTTCCAACTTACCCACTTAGAAATGGCCTATGTGACTTGTCTTTCAAGAGAGTCAAAGAAAGGTTGCTTGCAATCAATTTTTGCTAGTTGAACACAATGCAGTGCTTCTCTGGGTCAGACTATTAGTTGGAAAGTGGAATGAAGCAATCCCCATACACTATCTGTGTCCCTGACCTCCATTTTGAGGAGACTAAAGTTATAAAGGGTGGCTTTTTATAACATGATTAAGATGAAATGGGTCTAAAGAATTGTGTTTATCCTTCATATGCATTGTGCTAATTGTATAAGTATCCACATAAGTTTCTCACTGTATAAGAAAGATCTCGCATGCAAAGAGTGCTTTACATCCCCAATCTTAATAAGTGATGATGGAGGACACTAAACCTATAGAGTCTCTAAACAGAGGGGACCAAAGGAAACATCTAAGATAAAAATATAACAGAAATAAACTTGCTAACCAAGAGGCATTCAATACTTTTAGAATATTATAGCTTTGCTCAAGGAAGGGATGTAGAATAAGATTGAATCCTACAAATACATAACCACTTCATATAGAAAAGAGACAAAGAAACAACAGAGTATGTTACCTTAAATCATTATTAATAATTTACAGTAGATATTTAACTTCACTCTTGCCCAAAAAACCAAGGTAAGCATAGATTGTTGTTGCTAAATGAAGTGGCTAGATAATAGAGGGGTCAAAATTTATAATGATGGTCAAAAACCTATCCTTGGTTGCAAACAATGCAGGAATTTTAAGAGGTAGAGAAAAAATTCTAAAGGATTCAAGAACACAGTATACATTGGGGCCCTGAGATGTCCACTTTGTGGATCAATACATTCATTGTAATACACTAAATAATAAACTCCTTTTCCAATTAAACATATAATTGAGCAAAAATCCAGCAATAGTTAGCAAGCATAAGATGCCAGTATATTAGATAAGAAAATTAACATACATCATTCATTTTCATTCCATGGTGCTTAGCCTATTGTTTGACGAAAGGTCAATCAAATAAATCTCTATTATCTGTGACATAAATCCCAGGCTTCAATTCTTGCATGTGATTGAACCACCGCCTAAGAAGCTCTGTCTGGAAAACATAGCAAACTTCCAGGGGATCAATACTTGTTTTCAGAATTATAGTCTTAGGGTAAACAGTAAATGGTAGATATACCTCATTTGGTGCATTTGCTACTTTGAAATTTCCTTCAAATTCTAGTTTTGGAGTGTACTCCAAGTCTTCAATGCCCCACCCCTACACACTCAGGAAACAAACGAAAAGGAATTGGAAAACTAAATAAGAGCAACAATGTTTATAACAATCAATGCAATGTCAATCTACAAACAATAAAAATCCCAAAACAAAGGATAGGATGACCAACGGGCATAAAACAATGCCAAGTGTTTTTACCTCTCGATTTTTAATAAGATAGCCTTTCCCATCCACCATGTGTGAAATAATCATTATCATGTCATATTCAGCATCAGGGAACTTTAAAGGAAGCTTGCTTGTCTCTATATCAAAAGCACAGACATGAACTTTATCTCATTGAAGAAGATCTGCCCTATTTTCCAAGGTAACCTTTGAAGAGTCCACTTTAACAATGTACCATTGTCCACATCTTGCATCTATAGGATTAAAATCCATAAACAAGTAAAGAATGAATGTTAGTTTTTTGGTATATAAAAACTCTTGCTGCAAAGGCTGTTGAATGTGGACTTTTGATGTAGAGACAAGCCATTATCTATTCAAAAGCATCTTGAAAACATTGAATGTGGACTTACGATGTAGAAATAAGCCATTATTAGCCATTATTTGTTCAAAAGAATCTTGAAAACATAAAATGAGGACATGAGTGTGTTGCGAAAATAAATGCATCCTGCTACAATTGACCAAGTATTCAAACAATCTATCTCCAAAGCTATCATGCCCAACCATTTATATAAACATGTTATATAAAATCTATCATTTACTAATTCAATTCAAGTAATTGAGTTCTTTAAAATCCTCAAGCAACATTAAATGACACTCAATTGCTTAATCTAATCAAGGAATTTAAAATATAATGATCTAACTTAAACTATGTAAGCAAAAAATTATAATTAGTAAGAATATATCACCTGATAAAACATGGATAACAAAAAATACTAAGTATATAAGGCCATCGATCTAATCAAAACTCCATTTCTTTCCTCTTAACTATGGAAATGTTTCTCAATGCTATCTGTAACAAGTTCCAATGGAGGAGTCAAATAGCAATACTGAAAATTACACAGTAAAAATATAGAAATAGATGTTTTTTAATGTATTCTTCCTTACCATTCATTGAGCTCCTCTTTGTTTCGAGAATAATAACAATTAATTTCACTATTTCACAATGCAAATAACAATGCATCTACAATGCAAATTATTTCACTCAATAGTTGAAAAATTATTTCATTAAATCATTCTTTATAACATTCATTAAACCATTCAATCATTCAACAACTAAAAAAACCATTCACTAACTCATTCATTAAAACATTAATTTAGTCAATGGCAGAAAAAAATATCTATAAACAATTCAATGAAGCATTCATTCATAAAACATAGGAAAAAGCATTATTTTTTTTTTATAAATAATAATTACTCAAAATTTGTTTAGTCACTTCCTTTTTACTTTTCTTCTCTATAAATATTTAGTTAGAGTCACATCTTCGGGAATCTGGTCATCGGTATCCCTACTAGTCTGCTCGCAAGGTTGAACTTCAGGAGAGGGGTGATGAATTTCTGCAATAATGTCAAAATATTTCATTAATATATTTATATTTTGATAAATACAAGTAATTCATTAAAAAAAAATTACGAATGTGTGTTTTTATACCTTCCATGTGCACATCAACATGTTCAACATTATCTCGTACTGGCGAAACATGTTCTGTAGTTGAATTGTGTAGAATTAGAATTAATGTTCATCATTTGCAATGGTCTATAAAATATAGTAGCACATTAATAAATTCATTACCATGATGAGAAGCATGGTCTTCATTTGGTTGGTCATGTACTTCATCTTCGACATGAACGGGATCATTACTTTCCTGCACAAAAAGGAATAAATAATTTACGTCAGTTTATTTATAAGGAACAAATTGCATGAGCATTAACAAATTATCATTAAACTATACAGTTTTCACATACTTGGGCACTAGATGGATCAGCAAAATATCGTGCAGTATTCACAAACAAGCTTCTTCGATGTTCAACAACGGCATCAAATCCATGTTCGAAGCCAAGATTCATGTAATCCGTACTGGGCAATTCTTTGAACCGGTCAGCCTTCATATTTGCATGATGTCATTAATTTTAAATCCTTTTATCAGAACAAAACAAAAATAATAATCTGTATGATATTTGGATTTGGATTCGGGTTTTCCGATACTTATATATCGGGCCGCCAAGTTGGAGTAACCACCAGACCTAAGCTTGTGTCGGCCAATTTTTTCAATTCTTGCCTTTGTGGCCTTAGATGTGTTTGAGAGCCTAATTAATTTTTTAAATACATTAGTCTATTTACCAAAATTGATATAAAAACTAGTAATAATAAGGCTTACCACTACATTTTGGAATGAATTTCATACCTCCCTATTCCACCTGGTGGTATCTTTCCTGATTTTCTCAGACCCTTCTCTTTTCCATATTCCACCAAGGCTTTCCACTCCATAGATGGAATCATTGGAGGGCACTCATACCTAGGGTTCTTTTCTAGGTGAACCCTATATTGGTCTCGAACAATATTTACATGTTTTCCAGCCTTCTATAGTACCTTCGATGTATCAAAGGTATCTTTTCCAAACAGACTAACCAAGCGATTAGTCAAATCATCCTTTAAAGATTTTCTTTGCTTGTTCCACATTATGCGGATGGTGCGCCCGAAGATCTCCAAGGCCCAATCATTCATGTGTTTATAAAATATATACTATTTCCTGCAAAACATTATTTCCATCATTAGTCAACATTAGAAAATATTATCAATATATTAGACACAAATTATAAAAAATAAATTGAACAATCTATAATGACCTAAAATCATATCTATATTTATTGGAACCAGTTCTTCATTCACCAAAAATGTACACTTTATTGAACCAATGCTAGTCACACGAGAAGATCTAGGAAATGCTTCCACATCTCTATCTATCCTTGCATCCACCCCTTCTTCTGCAGCATTTGTTGTGGGTGGGGCAACATCGGCTGCACCCTCCGCTTCCCTTGGCGGTGTTGCAGAGCGTGTTTCCGATTGTTCAATGGACAATATGGGATCAATATGTGGTGTACGTGGAGTGGTTTGGTCACTGGGACCAACATTTCCTTGACCACCACTAATAATCTCCACAGTACGTTGTAAATTAAACCCATTGTATTATAATTTCAACAGCATATAAAATCAAATATTATAAAGTTTTTATAAATGAATTTATATTTTTATTCGATAACTTATGTCCACTTGTTTACGTTGTTGTAACAACAATTGAATCCTTTGTTCGATCCCTTCTGTTAGTGGAACTGCCAATGTCAGACGAACCAGTTCCTCATTTTTTTCCCTTTTCCTTTGTAGCACCCTCAACAAGTCTGTAGACTCTCTAATTTCACTATCTCTCATCAACCGAGAGACCTCATTCTATAAAGAGTTTTGAGATGTCGTTTCATAAACGGAATCCCCTGTCTGCAATTGAAATTTATAAAAAATTGCTTAGTCTTTGAAAATATAGTGTGCGGAAATAATTATATTAGGGATTACATCTAGGATTACCTGACGCCTAGCCGAGGGCATGGTCTGATCAACATATCAGAATTTACCTCGATCAGCCACCTGCAAAAAAACTAGAGAACATTATCACAATGAATGCAATATGTATAAGCTAACAAATACAGAACAAAAACAAAAATAAACACTATGCTACATGTTTTATATGTGTACATTTTTGAAGTATTTAGAATGTAGAATTACATTTAGGTTAAATGGTTTCCTCGAGTCTCCAGTCATCTGATCAATAGCTGGGGAGTTTCCCTAGTCAATCTGCAAAAAAGGTAGACAACATTACCATCATGAATGCAACCATAAAAATGAAAGCATACATAACAAAATAAAGACAATGCGTCACGATAGACATGTTTACGATTTTAAAGTATTTGAAATGGAGAATTACATTCATGTTTGGTTGTTTCCCTGATGCTGTAGTCAGCTAATCAATAGCCGGTTAGCTTCCCTGATCAACACTCTGCATGGAAAATCAATAATATTATATAAATGAACCTAATATACTAATGAAAATACATAACAAATTATCTGTATGTCCGTCCTAAAATTTAACATTACATTGGCAATATTGATGTATACATGCTGCCTTGACTCGGGTTGACAAACATCTATGGAGATGGAGGTGCCCCTGAGAGAACCCTGCATCAAAAACATACTAAAAGTTACATAAGGAAACATGAAAAGTATATAATTTCAATTATATGCTAACAAAAATTCCTATAGACGTTAAAATAATTAATAAAAGGGTGGTTAAATTGTTTGTTGTATGACAACCGTGACTAACATTGTTTGTATCTACACGATTCAAATTGTAATCAATAAGTAGTTCTTCTCCAGCAGCTATTGATTTAATTGCACATACAAAGACATGGTTTCCTTCACGTGACTCGAATATGCAGTTGGGTTGCTTTAATATAGACCCTAGTTGTGTACTGTTTATAAACCCTGCAATATTACTGGTTGTTTTTGGCCTTCCATCCATGTACATCGTTGCTCCTTTATTTTGAGCTTTGTCTTTCAGTTGTATATAATTCGCTGAAAACCCATATCTACGCATACTTCATGTATATTGGACCAGGTGTATCCAACCACTGTAGTTGTAATAGGGTCCAACATACTCCATCTATTTTGTACATCTACCATATCCAACCTTTATGTCGTCCATGCAAAACAATCCCAATCCATGCAATGAGGATGGTGCAATTCTATATATCCTCTCATTCACACAAAAATTTGTGTTTACTTTAGGAATATCGCTAGTCACCCATTGTTTCACTAGGTGTTGGTACCTTAAGGGCACATTGATGTCTCCCACTATCTCATCATCACAGGAACATGACCCCCCTCCTTGGAGAAAAAAATTCATGTGTTTGTCGAATTTTCTTCTGGTCTTCTAACATCTAGTTGATTTAGACCATGTAGACCTACTGGATGTCTCAATTTCCTCTAGCCTTCCCAAACTCCCTTCGCTGGAGGAAGACAGGTCTGACAAATACCTGTTTGGTTCTACCTATACTGTGGCCAAAAAAAAATTTGGCATAAGCATAGCAAAATACCAGCAAAAAAACGTGGAAAGACTTATAAGAAAAAAAACTTGGAAATACATGTAAGCCAATAAATTGTTAAAGAAAAAGCTTGTCAAGAATGAGTTTGGTTAATAGGTGTGGGCATTTGGCAGCCCTAAAAATTCTAATGTATGCCCCTCTTTTGGTTACATACAAGTCTCCATTCTAACTTATTGCTTGCATTTCCTTTTGCTAACATGAATTGGGTAGGCTTCATAAGCTTCAATTGTATGCTTGTGGCCATTGTACTTTAGCCTTTCAACGTTGTCAAGCTTCAGACGATATGTTATGCATATGCATCACATATAACACTGCAATTTATGCCAATATATGTCTATACAAAACCTGAAGGTTCTCCTTTAATGGACTATCTCTTTCAAAGAACATATCTCCTTTAAGTGGTTTTGAGTTTTCCCATGAATGATTTTGTGATGTTGTAGATGATTATCCATTTTACCTAATATGTTTTATGATCTTTTCCATGTTTTCTAGGGTGCACATACTTGTTGTTGATGGCTTCTTTTGCTTGAAAGTTGAACTGCCTAAAAGTGCACAGATCTCATCTAGGACCCTTTAAGACTCATAATAACAACTATTGTTATAGGATTTTATTCTCCAAATGAAACACCAAAACCATACTTATCAGTTAATATTTGTGTAGGGATGTTTTTCTGATCTCTCCCATAATTTATGATACTAATGGGATTGTATGCAAAAATTTATGTATGCCCTAGGAAATCTTATGTATGCCCCTCTTTTAGTTACATACAATTCTCCATTCTCACTTATTGCTTGCATTTCCTTTTACTGGCCTAACCCCTTTTCAACAATAATAGTTGCATATTTAATCAAGTTTTTTTCTATCGAGGTGGCTGAGTCAACCGAGTTGACCCCCAACTGAGCTAACTCGGCCTTTGAAATGATTGGAGTGACAATTTTGGTACCAAAAATGGTCAATTTGTCCCAATCCGTACTAAATTGACCTAGTGAATGTGCAAATGCACAGGCCACACACATGACACTGCAATTCAAAAAAAAAAATAACCTAGAAATATAAACATCTAGACTCTAAACCTACTTCATTGTCGAGTCAATTAGGTTTGTATGCAGAATGCCAAGAACTAACATCATTCAAGTGAAGGATGTATGCAGAATGATGTAGACATTATATCTCTACTCATTCGATTTACTACAAAGTCTTGTAGCTTGTTTAGTGCTCCTCTCTGTTTATCATTTACATTCAAATTAATCATAGAGTGGATGTTTTAACCTCTGGATGTTTTATCATTTACGTTCAAATTCACCTGTATAGTGGATGTTTTAACCTCTGTGCTACTCTGAAGTGCATAAGCCAACACTTTAGAGGCATATTTCCCAGTGGTGGTGAAGAGCAGACATTTCCAAATCTGGCTACTTGGCACGTTAAATACATTTATATCAGTCTATAATATTTGCTGATTTATTTCTTTTAGTCTTGATAATGTTTGTTTTCCCATATTAATTTTCAAACCTAAGACAACGCTAACTTTTTTTCCCATACTAATTTTCAACCCTAAGGAATACAATTGATCAGCTTCACAGGAATACTGGACAAACATTCAAAGGTAACACCTCTGATCTATGAATCTTGACTACATCCACATCACTAACCTTCATCAGACTAAGAATTCAAGTCTAATACTAAAGTAGCTAATCCAAAGAAGCAATAAATAAGAGAGATCAGTAATATGAGGGCATCATCTACCTCGATCAACCAAAGGATGTCAATGGCAACAACACATAAAAGACTCAAGTGCTAAGGGCTAGAAAAGATGGAAAGTTCCTTGATCAGTACATTCACCATCAGTGAATTCAGTAAACTAAAAATGGCCTAAGTCCAAGGTTAATGCTTCTTTGGATAAGCTATTAGCCTTAGTATTGTGTTCTCTGAATATGTGAACTGCTTTTAGCTAGATGAAGTAAGGTTCCATATCACGGATACGTTTCCACCAGCCATCAAGTGCAAGTAAAGTTAGTGATGATATTCTATTGAACCAATTAATGATGGTTGTGGAGTCACCATGAATGTGCAGAGTGGGAAGGACCATGGATTTAGCACAATAAATGAGAGTCCATAAAGCAAGTAGTTCAAATCTAGTGTTTGTACTCAGACCAACACCAAATTTGAAGCAAAAATAGTGGTCCTGGGTGATCAAAAGATGAACACCTATACCTCCAATTTGATTGGTTGAAGCCCCATCAAAGAACATGTAGGTACAATTATCGAAATAGTTTATTTAGTCAAACTTATTACCTTTCTTTTTTGCGTTGACTTAACCACTTTCAATTCACTAACTCTAAAATAGCTAATAAGCGTTGGCTAATAATGGTGACGACTCTTGGTATTATGTTTCATTAGGTTGCAACATAGAAAACTTGTGAAACAAAATACCAAGAATCGTCACCGTTATCAAAATAGTTTATTAGGTAAAATTATCAAAATAGTGGAAGATGCAGGTACAATTATCAAAATAGTTTATTTAGTCAAACTTATTACCTTTCTTTTTTGCGTCGCCTTAGCCCATTAGAGGAAATTTAAACTCAAAATGGGCCTCCTAAAATGAATTAATAAAATAATGGTTAAAATAATAAAATAATATTTATTAATTTTGGAGGAAGAAAAGAAAAAAACTACTTTTTGTTTGTATTTTTGACATATCGCCCCGTGTTTTTACACAAAATTCGATCGGGAGAGATCATTGGATGTGGAATTAAATTCCGCATCCAACAAGTACCCACCGGACATACTTTTGACGGACCCCGCTACCCCAAAAACAAGAAATACCTGAAAAAATGGAATGATGATGTCATCATTCTGTTTTTTAGGTATTTCTTGTTTTTGGGGTAGCGGAGTCCGTCAAAAGTATTCTGAGTGGGTACTCTTTGGATGCAGAATTTAATTCCGCATCCAACAAGCTCTCTCGATCGAAATTTGAGTAAAAACACGGGGAGATATGTCAAAAATACAAACAAAAAAAGTAGTTTTTTTTATGATACCTATCCCCAAATTTATATTAAAAAAGTGCTTAAGACCTATATGGTATTTCAAATTTAAAGAAATTTCATTGGCTAACACATGATGACATGGAATTTGAATAAAAGTTAAAAGGCCCATTTTGACTTTCAATTCACTAACTCTAAAATAGCTAATAAGTGTTGGATAATAATGGGGACAACTCATGGTATTATGTTTCATGGGGTTGCAAAATCACAAACTAGTGAGGCATAATACCATGAGTCATCACCGTTGCTTGGATGAACACTTGCTATCTTTTGTGAGATATAGTTCAAGTGGACAGCGTTCTTGAACTCTGTCCTCATGGACAGTTTTTTTTTCATTTTTAATGAATGAAATTCATTTATGAGAAAAGATTTACCAAAATTTAAGTTTGTGAAGAGTAAGAAATTCGTAGGAATGGTTGGAAGTGTTGTTCACTAAGCCATGTTATTAATGTGGAATTTTCATGTTGTTATTTTCCAAGTTTAAGCCATAATTTGTAATTGGTTGAAACTAGTTTGGCTTATTAAGTTTAAAGTACGTTAATAAAGTTAATAAACTTTTTTTTAAGTTGAGTCTTATATTAAGCATTAGTTTTGAGCTAATCATTGTTGCTACTGTTACTCACTAGCAGTTTTAAACTAATTTGTTGTTGTTGCTACTCGTTGAAAATGTTGTTATTACTTGCTAAAACTAGTGTTGTTACTTGTTGATATTTTTGTTGTTACTTGTTGAAACTGTTGTTGTTACTCACCAAGAGTCTTGAAATTGTTTATTTAATTGTTGTTACATGTCTGTAATTGTTATTGCTACGAGCGCTAATAGTTTCTTCACTAACACGTTTCATAATTAGAGTTAAAGTTATTATTCATGTAAAGTTTTTTTTAATAGATATGTATTATGCAATTAGTATTTGTCTAAGTAAATTATGGATCTCATTAGAGGGTCATACTTCTACTACTGTGTGCATAATGTAATTAATTTACATAAAAAAAATGGTGTGTGTTAGCTTAGTTTGATGTAACCCAAGGAGGCATTACAAGAGCAATGATTCAAAGTGATAAAGTTTTAGTTGATAAATTATGATAATTTTCTAAAGAAGAACACAAGGGATCAAATTTAACTCATGGGTAATCCAAAGCGTGGCTGTCAGAGAAATATTAGAAAATTTTATTTTCCATAAGGAATTCTTTTACATGTGAAGGAATATTTGACACAGTGTATCAATTTCACTTCAAATTGTTGTTACATTTCATTGGAAAAACATTTTTAGAAATCCCTTTTGATTTGAACAGAAGTCTAGGAAATATGGCACATAGGTGCAACCGAAACCTAAGAAGGTAGAACACTAGTTTATTTCATTTTGAATTAATCAAATTGCTCGTGCTAGGTATTCCTTCAGTAAGGAGATGTACTCCCAGCTCAAAAGAAAAAACAATTACTCAAGCATAATAGATCCCTTAAAGCAAAAAACAAAAATATGAAGAAAGATTTGCAAATGTTGAAAGATGAGGTCAGTGCAGGTAATATAAAACTTCTTGCTGAGGCAAGAGACAAATTTGATGAAATTAGACCATAACATGTTTAAATTTTAGTATTAGAGCCTTGGAAAAGGCTTGAAAGCATCTAGACAAGTTTTTGCACAAAAAATGCAGTTTTCATAACTGTTGCAGTGCCAACAATGTAAAAACAATGAAAATTCTACAAGAGTTCTGAAGGTGAAACTTTTGTAGCGCCTGCAGTGTAAAACAGGAGAAAATGCTACAAAAATTCTGGAAATGCAATTTTGCAACACTAAAGGCCAGAATTGAATAGGGGACATTGCAAAAGTTTCCAATTTTTCACTGCTCAGCTAATAGATCAAAGATTGACTTTTATATGGATAGATTTTTACCAAATCAGTATGAGAATTGTGTTTGTAAATATTTTTCTTTTGAAGTAACTAAGGGGTTTAATTTAGGGTTGAGTTCTAAAAGTTAGGGGAATAGTTAATGTATGTTATTTTGTAACTATTCCTAACATAGACAACCTTGAAAGGAAACATCTTGATGGAATAATGATAAGTCTTATAAACAAATTACAATTAAATGTAAATAATCTTCCCAACTATTAAAGACACCATCCACATCTTTCTTTTGATAGATTTCATACAAACAATTTATTACTATGAATACAATAATAAAAATATCCTAACCAAATACTATACTTTTACTTTTATAATAAATTGCTATTGGATTCATTCTTGTTTTTTATAACTTAAATTTAAAACCCATTACTCATTATAAGCCAGTCCAATGGCTCTATATCCTTAAGGAATCTAATATGATCTCAAATAATTAATTCATAGTTGGAAAATAATTAGTTCACACTTGAAAACTAAGGACTTATTCCTAAATCATATCTTTTGTGATATATAGTTCATGTGGACAAAGTTCTTGAACTCTGTCCTCATGGATAGTTTTTGAGTTTTTGTTTGATGATGATATTAACAGGACTTTGGGAATGCATCCTAGTTTGTCACCCCAATTTCCCTAACCCCAATCCTTGAGGGGTTTTGGCATTGAATTTTCGACCTTAGACCCTTCTTGTAATGGTTGTCTCTACTATATTCTCCAACTTGTTAAGGTGTATAACTAACCCAACCAAGAAATTGTTTGCTTTGCCTTGGTTTTTTAAAAGTGGGTTCTTATTTGAACTTCTTTGTTCCCAAACTTTTGTCCCCGAACTAGTGTGTTTTTCAAGGTCCTGGCTTTGTGTTCCCTACGTTATATTTTTTATTGATCCAAGTTCATTCCCTAGATATGGTACAACTCTCTACCTTAAGACCTGCTCTTTATTGGCACCGCTAGAATGGGTACCCAGTGGTGGGGCGGGTGATTGGAACCCCCTTATTACTTTATTTATTACTTTCCTTTCCTGCCTTATGAATTTCCTGAGTTGGAAACTTGAAAGTCAACCCCTACCCCTTATTTCTCTTTCCTTCTAAAAGATTAAGGGCTTCTATTCCCTGTAGTATTTGACCTTACCTGTTGAATATCAGGATGAACTGGTCTGGTGAATTAATACCTCCTTGTGAAGTAAGACCTAATCATCGTGGAATTATTTATTCCCTTATTATTCCCATAAGATAGTCTGACCTTCCTTACCTTAATAGGGGTTTTACTAGTTGTCGTCAGGGGCCCCAATTTCCTAGTTCTATTTTAACCGTTCGATAGGTCCGGATAATCAGTCTCTTCGAAGTACTTCTTTGATCAAGCCTGTCTATGTACAACTAGAGAAATTGTGTAATTACATCTATAGATGTGCTATAAAATGAATGATCACTATAATAGTGACTCACAGATACAAGAGGGGGTGAGGCACGAATCCCTATTCTAAGTTCATGACCTGAACAACGAGTTTCTCATTTGTAAGGTAAGAAGGTTTTTAAATTGAATCCCTGAATAACCCACTAAATGAGGAAGGGTCTGTTTGCATTCAAGCTTGTCCCACAAAGGAGCAAACATCACAGCGCACACAAAAAACCCTTTTCACCCAAAAACCCTTGTCACAGGATGCCCAAAAACCATTGTCACAGCATGCCCCAAAAAAGGAGGTCATGATGCTTACCCATTGATCCATGAGCTCCAAATCCAAAACTGGAACTCCAAAACGTGAACCGTGTGCTCCAAATTTGTACCGTCGACTCCAATTCTAAAGCATGAGCTCCAATTATCAACGGTGAGCTCCAATTCTCAACCCTGACCTCCAATTATCAACCGTGAGATCCAATTTTGAACCTTATGCTCCAGTGGACCTACTCCCAAATTCACAAAAACCTCCAAATTGAACTAAACTGTCCAAAATGAGTCGCGGCAATGTCCAAATACACTTGTCATTTGTTATTATATATTATATGTTTTTTTTATTTTTATTATATATTATTTTATATTATATGTATTTTATTTTTATTATATGTTATTTTATATTATATAAATTTCCATAATAGTATTAGGATATTTTTATTATATCCTAACTTGAATAAAGAACCTTCACATTAATGAGGGAAGAACCATCTACATAACAACACATCCCTATCTTGGATAAATGAAAATATATCTTTGAAGGATGATTAAAAAGTTGAGCATGTGAGCATGTGAGCATGGTGATGATGATGATGATGATGATGTTGATGATGATGATGATGATGATGATGATTATGATGTTAATGAAGATGATTATTATGATTATGACGATGATCATGATGATTATGTTGTTGATGATGATGATGATGATGATTATCATCATCATGAGGATGAGGATGATGATGATGACGATGATGATGAAGATGATGATGATGTTGATCGTGACGACGACGATGATGATGATGATGGTGGTGGTGATGATGATGATGATGATGACGATGATGGTGATGAAGTTGATGGTGATGAAGTTGATGATGATGATGTTGATGATGATGGTGATGATTATGATGTTGATGAATATGATGATGGTGATGATTGGTGACCATGATGGTGATGATGACAGTGATGATGATGATGTGNGATGATGATGATGTTGATGATGATGGTGATGATTATGATGTTGATGAAGACGATGACAATGATGATGTCGATGATGACAATGATGATGATGATGATGATGACTATCATGCTGATGAAGACAATGATTATGATTGGGACGATGACCATGATTATGATGATGATGATGATCTTGATGATGATGATGATCTTGATGATGATGATGATGATGATGAATATGATGATGAAGATGATGATGACGATGATGATGATGTTGATGATGAGTATCATCATCATGAGGAAGATGGTGATGATGATCATGATGATGTCCATGTTGATAATGAACATGAAGTCAACAATGAAGATGACGATGACAATGATGATGTCGACGATGACAATGATGACAATGATGATGATGACGATGATTATGATGCTGATGAAGACGATGATTATGATTATGACGATGATCATGATTATGATGATGATGATGATCTCGATGATGATTATTATCATCATCATGAGGATGACGATGTGTGATGATGACAATGACGACGATGACGATGATGTGTGATGATGATGATGATGATGATGTGTGATGATGACGACGATGACGATGAAGATGATGATGTGTGATGATGACGGCGATGATGATGAAGACCACAATGATGATGATGATGATGATGATGTCAACGATGAAAATGATGACGATGATGACGATGATGATGATGATGACAATGATTATGACAATTTCAATATATTTCATCGTCTTCTTCATCCATGTCAACATTTGTATCATCAGATACATAGTCAACATTGTAAGGATTGGCCATATCATCATCGTCATCATCATCAGTTACGCTCATCGTGTCATTGTCAGAATAATCTTCATCGGCATTGTCTGCTACATCATCTGATTCAACTATTCCTTGGACATCTTCTGTTGGATCATCATCATCAGCTAACTCAAGTTGATCATGCTCTTTGTCATTATATTCTTCTTCCAGAGAATGCTCTTCATTACCATCATCTAGGTTATACTTTACCGGCCTTCCCCTTGGATCGTGTCTCACAGAAATGCCCAGCCCACTTTACCTGGAACCTCTGAGTAAAATACTTGTTCACATTGGCTTGGAAGAACATAGGGCTCTGTTCCTGGCTCAAACAACCTTGTGTTTACCATGGTAAATCCATTATCATGTTCAATAATAGTTTTATTAGTATCACATTGATTCAATCGTAACCTGTACCATTTGACAACGAATAGAACTACCTTAAAGGATTTAAAGTCACACTGTATAATATCTTCCAAATACCCATAGTATTGATTTTCTAAGACTTCAGGATGTTTGTTAGTTCTTTGGTAACCTCAAAGACGGCCGAAACCATAGAATCTGATGTTTTCTTTGTTTCATCCAGTTTTTTGATACGATATCTACCTCCATTGTAGACCATAGCCTTATGTTGTTTTACCTGCAATAAGAAATACACGAAAAAATTACACAACCAATCAATCCTTATGCAACAATACATGGAAAAAAAGAACATGTACGTCAATAAGTAATTTGCAAAATAAAAGATTTAGAGGGATATTTGATTAATTATATACTTGTCATTTTATCTTTTACACCATATGCCAAATTGATTTTTCTTTCTGTTAGATTGTTATCTCCGTTGCGTTGTGCTACTTTTACCAATGAAGCCACACCTTCCCATGATATTCCATGACCTGATTGTGTGCATCGTTCAATCCATACCTTCATCCATTCAAGATTTTTTGCGATCTATAAATGAATTGCATCCCATTATCAACCAACTTTTTAATGAAAATAACCATTAAAATCAAAGAAAGGTGTAAATCTCCTGAACAAAGACGTATATGCTCTTAATTGAAGCAATTATGACTAGAAAATACAATTAGAATATGAAGGATATAATAAAAATCCACTAGCTAATAATTGCCTTTCAACTTCCTCAATATACCTTTCCCCTTTAGTTGCTCCCCTTCAAATTTGTTATTGGAGTCCAGATCACAAATGCGACGTAAATTGAGCTTTGACGCTAAAATAGGAATATATTCACTAACATACAACATGTTTTGGTATACCGTATATCCTTCCATCATAGAACCCTCCGGATGTGCTAGTTGTCTCACCAAACCCTTCATAAATTTCAAGTGCCTCTCAACCATCCACATGGACCTTAAGTGCACAGGTCCACACAACTCAATCTCCTCAACTTGGTGTATGAGGTAGTGTTCCTATGCATTGAAAAATGTTGATGGTAGATGTTTCTGCATTTCACACATGAGATGAGGAATTTTTCTCCTCCAATACTTTATATCTTCTTCATGGATTTCTTTAGATGTCAACCATCTACAAGTGATGCAAACCAATAACGATATTTAACAAAAATAAACATTAAATTACAATATATACTGAAATAGTGCACAAAAAAACAAATATAAATTATTATATGGAGAATTAAAGAAACACTAAGCACATGCAAGTAATCGCTAGTTACCTCATGTATTTACCAAGATTATATATAACGTGTTTAACATTGTTGTCGAAGTTGTCTGGTAGAGAGAGAGGTAGAACATACTGTATCAATATACAAACCACACCATTTATTAAAAAAAAGAGTATACAAACAAGAAAATATTATATGGACATAACAATAATAATTACCTTGATGAAGACATGTCAATCATGTGTTTTGACCCCCGCAAAATCACCTTTTTTAGTTATGATATTCTTCAAGTTTGCACAAAAACCGGTGGGGAATTTAATTTTCCGCATTACTTCTTTGAAAACATTTCTTTGTTGCTCTGTAAACATCCATGGAATTGAGTTTATATTAACTTGTTCTTCGTTGGTATGAAATTGGATGACGTATTTCATTGCATGGTTGCCTTCTTAAATGTCTTTGCACACTTTCAAAAGTTTATCTTTCTCCCTCCTTAGCTCTAGTAGTCGCCACAAGGTTTCAGTAACATTCTTTCCAATATGCATTGTATCAAACAAATGAGCAATTTGTAGGTGCTCATAGTAGGGAAACCTATTGAATTGAATAAGGTAACTTTCCATTCCTCGTCGAAGACCATTAATGCCTTCATGATCACGATCGACATCATGAATATTAGTTTATAATTAATAAACTACATCATAAATCAAATATGGCTACTACAACAAACAACTCACAATAAAAATTAAAATACATAAAAATTCATATACGATGATCCATACGTACCATGATGACGATTTATATTGTATTGCATCTTCCAAAGGTGAGGTGTCATTCTCCGTGGTTTTAATGTAGTCTCCTACTTCCCATTGAAAATATTTCTTTCATTTGTTCTATACCTGTGATTCTTAGAAAGGAAATTCCTATACTCATCAAACACCTCCTTTCTTAAGCTTTTTGAATGACGAGATTTTATATTAGGACCACAAAATAGACATGCAAATTTACCCTTTGTTTGAAGACGTACAATATTTACATATGGAATATCTATGTCAAATATATTCATTTATAAAATATTCTAACTACTCCATATCATTAAATGCAATTAAAGTGGAACTTAAAATTATAAACCACAAAATGAAGTTAACCCAGGGTCATCGTGTATTGTCCTTACAACCATTGCATGGAATTGAAATTGCCTTTGTCGTATTGGTCTAGATATGTCATACATAGTTATGCCATTCCATAACTTCAGTAGCTCATCTATAAGAGGTTCGATGTATACATTCATATCTTTGACTTGGAACTTACCTTATTCATAATTTGAAGAACATATAAAATATATCATTATGAGAACCATTATGATATATAAACCATGTAGAAGAGTAAAATAATAGATATATATATATATATATGAAATTAAGATACATATTACGACAAATGAGATGCCACAACTACATTATAAATAAAACCGTTTTCATCAATAAAACCTGGAATAATCATCGACAAAATTATGTGCTCCCTCTTTATTGACAACCATGGAGGAATGTTATTGTTGATAACAAAAATAGGCCACACCGTGTAAATGGATTTCATCTATGCAAATGGATTAACACCATCTGTTGCCAAAGAAATCCTAAGATTATGTGGTTCTTATTTAAAGTGAGGCCACTTTTCCTCAATATCTCTAAAAGCAATACCATCTGCAGGCATTCGGATAACATCATCTTTACTTTTGTTCCTGGCATGGTAATCCATAAATTGTGCTATGTTTTTGCACCTGAATATTCGCTGCAAACATGGAATGATGGGATTATAACGAAGAACCTTCTGAGGCACTTTTTTGTTACTTTATCTATACGATATCTACTTACATGACATTCCGGACATTCTGTTGCGAATTCATGCTGATTATAATATATAACATGGTCATCGGGGCATGCATGAATTGCTTCATAATGCATTCCAATCTCTTTCATGATGGAAGATAAATCTTGATATGTGCGAGGTAAAATATTTGATGGTGGTAACAAAAATTCAGCTATCAAGCTACAAAAAAAAATAATGTAATAAATAAATAATGTTAACGAAACACGCTTCATCCATACAATGATCAATAATGAGTTAACAATACAATTATTAGAGGAATACAAATAAACTTTATCACGATCATACAATTATTAGATACCTTAGCATACATGTGATTGCAATTTTTGAAAGACCATTCATAACCTTCAAGTTCATTATCAACAATATAGTAGAGAGAATATTTGTTTTGCAGCCTTCATAAAGGAGTTCATATGCCTTATCGAGAAGAGGTATATCGTGAACATCATCAAAGTCATCATCATTTTCAGTATCAAATTCATCCTCATCCATTCTAACGTTAAATGAATCATGGATCAATGTATTTGTACCATCATCTTCAATTACATCATCAGCATGATCATCTTGTTCAATATGATCATTCACTTGTTCTCCATTAAACATACACGCTCCATGATGCTGATCCTGAACTTGTTCTGAAAGCACTTCCTCTGGACAACATGCTATAGGGTGTCTTTCCTTTAATATAAATACATGGAAACATCAATGGATTTAAATTAATATATGAAAAAAATTACATGCAATTACCAAAAAAATGAATATAATAATGTTTATAATGCTAAACCTACAAATGGACGATATTCGTTCCCCCCCTTAGCGTGTCCATGTTCCCTCCAATGTTTTGTAGCTGTTGAGATCAATATTCTTCTCCTCTTAAATTCCCTACATTGAGTACATCGAAAATAACATTTCCCATCACCCCTTCGTTTCACTACATCCCATAGCCTAGCAAGCAATTGTTGGTTGTCTTCGTTTGGATCCGGAATATTTAATCTATTTGACATTTTGTCATAAACTTCGTTAATGAATATAGCTGGTTGTCTTAAAAAATCAAGTTCCACGCATCAAGTTTTTGTCAAATGGAGAGAAGTCGAAGAATAAAAAATTCTTGGCAAACTGTCTATCGATGAAAAAAAAAATTCCCACAACCGCCTGTTGAAGAATAAAACAATTCCTGAAAACGTCCATCGAGGAACAAATAATTTTCATAATCGTCCATCGCTTCTACAACAAACATGTTGAAATGTTCGAAACAATTTATATTTATAATGGACATGCGTCGGATATTCAACGCCTTGAACATAGTTACCGTTGAAAGTATGGGACCATAAAATTTAAAATCATGTAAACCTTGTTTTTTTTTTTATAAAAAAAATCTATACTTCCCGTCAGATATCCGACTCTTAGGGGTCGGATAACCGACATTTTTTGGGTTCATAAACGTCGAAGATATGACATGGAAGTGTCAGATAACAGCCACTACAAGAGTCATAATTTCAACGCCCAAGTGTTGAATAATCGGCGACGCTAAAAGTATTTTGTTGTCGGCATTCTGTTGATTGATTGTTGTCCAACACATCCGTGTAAAATGTCGGATGACGTCGGATTCTGTCATTGGATTTTGGGTTCAAATCCTGTTGTGCTTGAGGTACAACCTTTGTTGTAAGTCAGGGAAATAGTCCCCAGGGTGACATCATGTAATGTGTATTTGTAGTCTCTCTAGGATAAGTCATCCCCACTAGTGAAACAAGTCATCCAGATCATGTATTTGGTCAGTCACATGAAAGGTATAAATAGGGAGAAGCCCTCCCTCATTTATACATGCCTCACACTCATTGAAGTTCACATGAGAGAGAGAGAGAGGGGGGGGGGGGGGGGGGGGGGGGGGGGGGGGGAGAGAGATAGATAGCTGTTGAATAATTCTTATTACTAGGATTGATCATCTTATGACACAGTCTTTGTGACTGTACTATTCTAAGGAAATTTGCGGGGTTTTCTCCTTTATGATTTCCCCAATGTAAATATTTGTGTCTTGTTTATTTTTTATATCGTATGCATATAAATGTACTTGTTAGTATTTCATACAAATATCCTAATTAATCTAATAAGATCTAGAAAAAATAACAAGAAGGAATGCTAACATGTGATAGATTTCCTTCATGGTGCAATGTATTTGATGGCGATGTAGTTGTACTAGTAGGAAAGCTAACACACGTTATATTTAATTCACATCCAATGTTGTTATAAATGTACTTGTGGTTGTGCTCAAGATAAATCCAACATGATTTATCTTTCCTTCATAGCGCAACATTGTTGTAAGAAATTCCCTTGTGCTTATGCTAGAAGGAAAGCTAACACAAGTTATATTTCCTTCATGGTGGAATATATTTTATGGTAATGTAGTTGTACCTATAGGAAAGCTAACACGAGTTATCTTTCATTTAGATGCAATGTTGTTGTTATAAATTCTCGTGTGCTTGTGCTAGAAGGAAAGCTAACATGCGTTAAATTTCCTTCATGGTGCAATGTATTTGATGGCAATTTGGTTGTACCAGTAAGAAAGCTAACATGCGTTAGCTTTCATTTTCCATGATATGTTGTTTCTATAAATTTCTTTGTTCTTTTGATAGAAAGAAATCTAACATGTGTTAGCTTTCCTTCACTATGCAATGTTGTTGTTAGAAGTGCTCTTGTGCTTGTGCTAGAATGAAATCTAGAACATGTTAAATTTCATTCACGGTGAAATGTATTTGATGGTAATGTGGTTATGCCAGTAGGAATTCCAACATGCATTAGCTTCCATTAATTGTGAAATTTTGGTGTCATAAATGCACTTTTTGTTTGTGCCAGAAGGAAATACAACATGCATTATATTTCATTCATGGTGCAATTTATTTGATGGTAATGTCCTTGTGTTAGAAGGAAAGCTAGCATGCATTAGCTTTCCTTTAATGTGTAATGTTGTTGTTAGAAATTCCCTTGTTATTGTGCTAGAAGGAAAGCTAACATATGTTAGATTTCATTCAATGTGTTTGATGGCATTGTGGTTGTGCTAGTAAGAAAGCTAGCAAGCATTAGCTTTCATTCATTGTGCAATATTGTTGTTAGAAATTCCCTTATACTTGTGTTTGATGGCATTGTGGTTGTGCTAGTAAGAAAGATAGCAAGCATTAGCTTTCATTCATTGTGCAATATTGTTGTTAGAAATTCCCTTATACTTATGTTAGTAGGAAGGATAACATGTGTTAGATTTATTTCATGGTGCAATGTATTTAATGGCAAGGTGGTTTTTCTAGTAGGAAAGTTAGTGCGTGCTAGCTTTCATTCGATGTGCAATGTTGTTATTAGAAATTCCCTTCTATTTGTGCTATAAGGAAAGCTAAAATGCGTTAGATTTCATTCATGATGCTATGTATTTAACAGCAATGTGGTTGTTCCAGAAGGAAATCTAGAAAACGTTATCTTTCCATAATTGTGCAATATTATTGTTAGAATTTCTCTTTTGGTTGTGCCATTAGGAACAAAATGAATAGTTGTGCATAGAGGTGAATTATTCTCAAGGAAAAACACACTCGCCGTGTTTCCCTAACCAAAGGTATCCATCAAAAATGAATAGGGCCAAGTATGCAACATGAAAGAATGAGAATAATCATAAAGAGAAACTTCAATGTAAGATCAAGAAATGAGAACCCCATATGAAGTATCATGAAAACCAACTCATAGGGAAGAGTTTCAAAAAAATTTAGAGAATCTTTCACTCTCAAACAAGGACTTTATATTTCTTACTAAATGGCATAAAAACTTATAGACAACAAGTCTGATTGAATTCTTAGAGACTGGGTGCTCCCTTTGGTACAAAACATTTACATGTTGTTGGTGTAATTATTCACCCCGAAGAGCCTTTGATTGCTAAACTTAAAATTCTTCATCTCTACACATATACCTCTATCATGAACTCTAGAAAAGACATATTCAGCTACTCCTTTCATAACTCTATAATGCAATTTTGTTTTGTGCCAAACATTAGGGAATTCTAAAGAAGTGTGGTTGTGTTGTCAATATCCCAATAGATACATGTGAAAGTGGTACCAAGCGTAATGCCCCTGCATGTTCAAGATAAGTTAAGGCTAAAAAAAATCCCATGAGAAATGACATCATCACCAGAAATGATACATCAGTCTAGGATCATGAGAATATTAATCATCATCACCAAGACATCCATGCATATCAAGAGGACTTAACTCATTTATGATTTTCTCCAACTTGTAGAACTAGCTCAACACTCAAAGCTCACAAATTTGCTGATGCAATTTGGGTGCTAACAAGTACCATGAATAATTTAACAAATCACAAGTATATTCAGAAACCTTAATATTGAGCAAGGAAGGGGGCACCCATGACAATCAATTACCTATTTTCAGCTCGTGGGTTTTGACCATGGCAAGGCTTTTAGTCTTTGTTTTGAAAGTATACACATGGAATGCCAATGCATGTGAGTGAAATCCTCCCTAGTGGACCTTTCACACAAATGCCTTTAATTCAAGTTGGGTTAATAGAAACAAGTAGAGCTAGTGCTGATAAATTTGAACGTGCTTCTAGATTCCAAAAGGTTTGATTCCTCCACCTCAAACACCTTCACACACAATTCATAAAAATGAGATCCAATATGCAGTCAAAATTTTTTTGTTGACAAGGAATAGTTAAAACCAAGAAAAATAAAATTAATACTCAACAATTTAACAACTCAAAATTTTGATACACTTTTATACAGGTCAAAGAAAAGAAAATTGAATCCACGCTTTTGTCTTACTAGAGTGGTTTATCAAATTTTTGACAAAGCCCTAATGGAGCCAACATTTTATGAAGTGTGTGCAACATTTTGTGTCCATTGATCAACTATTGAATTGCATGAAATTTATAAAGACAACCAAAAATTTACATTCATGAGATAATTTGGGAACAAATGTTAGATGTCCTTTCTTCTTGAATTAGGAAGAAACTTGGAAACTGATTTTACTAGTTCATTGTCTTGTCCTTCACTCTAATTGATTGTGGAATGGAAATATTTATCAGTTTCATGACTTATGCAAGAAATTTTGGTGTTAAATTTTGATGTAATATGATTTCTTTCTTTGAGGTTTCTATAGGGAAAAACTCAACACTATGATCACTCATATACCATCACAACAATTTTCTCCTATGCCTTTTTGTGTTTCAATGGGAGGTTGATGCAGTGAAGCTATAAGAGGATCAATAATGAGTAAAGGTTGTTGTCTTCATAATTCCATAAGGGAAGAGACAAGAAAGAGTGAACATATAATCAGTTCTAGGTGTCATCAAATCTTCACATCAAAGGTTGAAACTCGACATAAAGGTTTCTCCAAATGGTTTGGTGATTTATACGAGAACCATTGTCACTAATGATGGGAAAGAAAAATTATTACAATTAATTCTGACCCTTCAATCCTATTAACAAATCTATGTATTTATGTGATAACATAGGAAGGCACATAATGAATCCTTGGAATCTAATGATACATTTGGCTAGATAATAATGTATTGAAACAATACATTGTTCGGTACATTAAGTGGAAAC
Source organism: Pseudotsuga menziesii (assembly GCA_001517045.1). Taxonomy (NCBI): domain Eukaryota; kingdom Viridiplantae; phylum Streptophyta; class Pinopsida; order Pinales; family Pinaceae; genus Pseudotsuga; species Pseudotsuga menziesii. The sequence goes on along the minus strand of LPNX010706541.1, from coordinate 34,858 downwards.
ACTCGTGAAATGCTTCACAAATTCACAGGTAATATTCCAAAAAAAACATGGAAGAGGGGGATAATCATGCTTGCGTTTTGTACGTCTTCGAATTGAAAAATGTCATAATTATGTAAGGAATACAACATATAAGATAAGATAAGATGTTTTTATTAATTTCCAACTTTGTTGACATTAGAGCTAGAAACTCAATTTCATATAAATCCTGCTACTAGCCAACCCAATGTTTTAGATTTGATTTTGGATGGAATAGTAGATTTTAAAATGAGTTTATCCAAGTTATCATGTTTAATCCCATGCTACAAGTTAAGATTATAAATGTAGTGGATGGATCTTATGGAATATTAAATTGCTTCTATCAATCTATTGAGCTATTATCAGAGATACTATCAAATGTATAATTAATACAAGAGAAACATCTAATAAGAAAATACTTTGAGTAGATAATCCACAATACAATAAAATATGTTTCTAGGTTTGAAGTCACTCTTAAGGAACTAGATATGGATGTAGTTAAAACCTTGATAGTATGAGAGAATTTACAGATATGTTTTGAAGAATTTAGTGACTGGAGAAATACTTATAAAGCGCTTGAGAAAATATCAAGAGAGCATTTCCATATAGCATTCTAGGGAATAAACAATTTTACATAAAAATAAACATTAGGTTAGAAAGAAAATTATATGGTAATTCCATCCTTGAAAAAACTAGCACTTCAAAACCTATGAGTAAGATTTTAAGGATGCATACATGGGGATGCCAATATCAATGGCAAGTTCAAGGAATACAACTAGATTTTCCAGTGTGTGTGGGATTTTGTATCCAAATTCAATGGGGCCTCTATTAAAAGGGAGGGAACCCTAGATATATACTCAATGAACATGACATTGCTAATTTGGATGCTAAGAAATATTTTTCAAGTCGTATTTCATTTCCTGCATCAATGTTGAGTTCAAATTTAGCTCCACAAGAAACCATAACATGTAGTGCAAAGAATATGGCATTTGCATTGGATAAAGTTGAACAAGCATATTCTTACTTAGGAGTTTTTGTTGGGTTGTATATATTAGGATTTTAATCAACATCATTAAAATATAATTACCAAGAATCAAATACAATCACAAGAAACCACACATTATACACAATCATTTACCCTGGAAAATCCCATGTGGGGAAAAACCAACACCAATGAATATCCTCATTAGCCCGGCCAAACCCTCCAACTGGGACAAGCAAGGCAATCACTGCTCACCTCCAGACCACTTTACAATGTGTTAAAGAAATGTAACTGCAGAAGATATTCTATTTTTTATTATTGTTATTACCCCTTTCAGAGATGGTGTTCCTTCAATTAGGGATGTCACTGATGTAATTGGTCATGTAAAGTATTGAGTTAAAACCTTCATTGTAATTTGGGTCAATAGTATCCACAAAACTATTATTAATATGTATTTTTTATTCTTCCAAGGCAAGTCGGTCCTCGAAAGGAGAATTCGACCCAGTTGGATTATTAGGCCTCTCAATTAATTAGTATAAATAGGAGAGGCGCTTCCCTCATTTGGACAAGAACAACATTCAAGTAGTTTTGCTAGAGAGAGAAGAGACGGTCCATCTGGAGGAGAGGAACCAATATAGTCTTGTTCTTGGGTATTACACTGTACTTGGTTGAAGTCTATATAGAGGAAGTTTTGATGGTTTTTATTCCCCACGAAGGTTTCCCAGGATAAATCTTTGTGTTCTCTTTTGTTCTTATGTGCTTTTTATTTTTTCAGACATCCTTTTGTTTTGGTATAACAACTTGTAAAATCTTAACATGGTATCAGACTAACTTGCAAGAAGACATTGTGCACCAGCTTATCCAGCAATCCGACAATCTAGCATTTACTATTCTGGATACCTCCCTCCATAGATCAGCTAGAAAAGAAGGTTCATTCAACTAACACTAGGAGGGCAGATCTTTCTATCAAAGAAATTTTTCATTCTGAGGATTTTCACTTTTTAACCTACCACTGTTGTCGAGAGAAACTAGGGCATCAAATTTTTCAAGGTTCCATCCTCATATTCTAGAAAATAAATATACAGTCTAGCTAGGCTTGGGGAGTGCATATTTTCCTCATCTCATATCTACAAATGATCACAGTTGGAAAATTAGGGTTTCCTAGCCAAACCCTAGGTCATCCTCAAGTTGGTTCCAGAAAAGGTCCTCAAACAGGTAAGTAATATCTCCTATCTTTCCATTTGAGCTTATTATTTATTAAAAATGACAAAAGGTACCAATATTGCTGAACATCTTGAGGAAGTAGATAAATTTAGAGCATGGAAGTACAGGATCATGTCATCCTTGAAGAACATGGCCTAGATGGCTTTATCAAAGAAGAGGTCAAGGAACCAGAGGGAGAAGAGGCAAAGGACAAACAAAAAAAGGATATGATCAAATTAAAAACGATCATAGCTAATTCCATCAAGTATTAGTTGATGTCTTAGGTATATTCAAAGAACACTCCAAAATAAATGTTTGATGCAGTAACTAATATGTTTGAAGGCAAGAACATCAACAGAAGAATGAAATTGAGAAACCAACTCAAGGGTGTGAATATACAGAAAACATCGACCATACAATCATATTTATCAAGAGTATCTCATATCAAAGAATAATTAGAATCCATTGGTGATATAATGAATAAGAATAAGTGGCGATGACCACCCTAAATGGTCTCCCTAGAGAATGGGATTCCTGCTTTAGAGGAATATGTGCTAGAAGAAAGTTAACCAAGTTCAACAAGCTATGGGAAGAATGTGTACAAGAATAAGGAAGGATAATAAACACAGAATAGAAGATAAATGATGATGAAGCTCAATATTTATCTACACACACCAAGAATGGAAGAATCAAAAGGAAGAGTCAATGTTCATATCCTAGAAGATCACCTCTGAATTCAAGAAGAACAAGAAATCTAGAAGGGATTTATCATCTTTTGAGTGTTACTCATGTCATAAGATGAGACACATTGTTAGACATTGTCCTCCTAAGTGATATCAGTTCAAGAAGAAGATCTAGATGTACCATGCCCATGCAGCTAAATAAAAAGAATCAGACAAGGAAAGGACCACAAAAAATGGAGACTCTAGTGAAGAGTATGTCCTAATTTCAGCTCTCACTGGTTCAATCACTCATGGAAGTGACACCTAGCTCATAGACAGTGGCTCTTCTAAACATAAGACAGGACATAAGGATTCACTCTCTTGTTGTCACATGCCCCAATTTTGCAAAAAAAAAATTATATTATTTGACGACAATATGTTAAATTTTATGCTAAGTTGTAATTGATGACTCGGCAGGGTTAAGGATATTTAATGTAAATTCTGAATATTTTATTTATAAATAAATGGTGGAGTCAATTGATAGAGGGTTCTACTGTTTGCATTCTCCACTAGTTCTCAGCCAAGAAGACCAAGAACAGGCTTGGGGTCCTGAGGAAGCATTGTTTGAGCGCTCTCTAGGATATTGGTAGGGAGGAACACCCTCCTAAATCTATTGTTGTTTGTCCTCATCAGGTTCTAAGTTATTTTATTTTATTGTGTTAGTTAAATAAATCTTAGATAACTGCTATGTGAATGTTAACAGTTCAGTTTGTGAAATGTTTGAGTTAGTATTTTTATCATATTGTTATAGAAATGAAATGGATTTAGAAAATAATGTGTTAGAATGAAAATAAATTTCTAAACTATGTTTTTCCACACCTGGAAACTAGATCGTACTCTAGCACAGATAGAATGCTTTAAGTAGATAAGAAAATGAAAATAGTAGATAGGATTGTGTAACTATAGATAGTAGAATAATTTTATTTCAATGTTAAAATATTATGGAGGAAAAACAGCGTTATGATTTATTTCTATTTCTCTGTTTTCACTTAGTATAACTTAATGAAATACAGCACTAAAACTACATTAGAGTTACAATGATTACATACAGTTAAGTATTTAAATACGCTACTAACCACATAGTTTATCTTCCAACAATATCAACTAAATCTAAGACTAATATTTAATATAAACTAGGTAGGGTTATATTAAAAGTCCTTAATTTATAAAGAGTAAACAGAATCACGGAGTTTATTTTCTATCCTTTCGAAAACTATGAATAAATTCTACATGTTAGTTTAGTAAATGAAAGCATTGTAAATACAAACAATAACTAGTCTAAAACTAAATATTTACATATGTAGAAACCATTTTACATTTACCAAACGGGCTTATACCTGTGAAGGAAAAACTTCAGGGTCGAAACCATAAACAATTTATTTATCTATTATAAATTAAACTATCTCAGTTACAATCCATTTACATTAATAATTATATAAATAAATGTTACAATAAGATTATAGTGTCTACTATAGACTATTTACAGTCTTTTCTGAAAACAAATGTCTTTTAGAAACAAGCAAGATAAGTTACAGTTAACAAGTTAAAATACCACCACACACCTATAATAATCAAATTGAAATAACAAGTAGGAAAAACCTAATTAAATAATAAATTGAAGAACTTATTTAGACAAGGGTTTCATTTCCGGAAAACCCTAACTTATATATTCTGAACAAGTGAGTTAATTTTATAAATTTCACATTATAACTCGTCTACAGTCCTTATATTAACAATAATTACTTACAAAAGATAACTTAAGTATTAATTATCTTCATTGTCAGTTGAAGAAGGAAAGACTCTATTTACGCAGAATCTTAGTTTACAACAGTACAAAAACCATTGCAAAAACGAGACAAAGCTCGAAGATAAAGACCTTCTTAAAAACCAAATGTATTACATTGACAGGTCGTAAGGCTAAAAACTTAACTAAGATACATCACATAGCTCAAGGCCGGTATAACCCAGCATTATAGAAAGGGTTTATAACATTAAACTGAAGAACAGCTTATTAAAACCTCCTATTAAACAAAGAGACTGAATAGGCTTCCAAGCACTGAGTTCTCCTTCAACAACCCTCAATACAAGTAGGGTGAAATCCATTTGAACTCAGGGCTTACCAGTTAGAGCCACGAGCCACTGAATACGGTCGTTGTTTATCTTTCACCGAATCTTGGAACTATGACAGGTTCCTGCAAAAGCATTTAACCAAGCATTAGTTCAGGGCTAAATTATTTAACACTAAAAACCCTAACAGTGTTCATAAATTGACAGAGTTTACATAGTAAAAAAAACTGAGATATATTTACCTCAAAATAAAATAGTATTGAGCAACGAAGAGACTGTCACCAGCTATTTAATGCACACACAAAAATCTCCAAACCCTACGAAAACTGTGGAGCACCAACAGTAGCAAAGAAGCTTTAGCAAAGAAGCTTTAGCTTCACAAAGTAGTGGCAGGCCATGAGGAGAGCAAGACTGAGCTAAGGAAGTCCGAGAGACAAATACAAAAACCAATAAACACTCGCATGGTAAGGTTCATATCTAAGAAGGTTTGTAAACAAAGACCAAGCTCAGGAAACTACAACAACCTTAAACCAAATTTTTGTAGCAAGCGAGCAGAGGAACAGCCCTCACGGGTGCCATGGAAACCATGCAAAGCAGCCCGCGGGATAGCAAGAACTTCTGAGGAAAATAACAAAGAAAATAGGGTTTGCAAGACTTTTATATCGCCAATACCTAGACAGGAGGTGACCACGTTCCCTCCAATACTTTTAACCATGCAAGGGTCGCGTCCATAGTCCATCTGCGGTTCAATCATCCAATTATTAATACAATGATTTAATCAAACCATGCACAAAACTATGGAGTACGCTTGTATATATTTTCACCAATGTTCATACATAAAATATATCATAATGTATGATAGCTTCAAAATTTGCGTATTGATAACGATGATCTCTTAACGTTGAACCTAGTGAAAGGTTGTGACAACTTTATCATATGGATAATCCAAATATCGATCATGCTTTAGGACCTTTCCATTTATCATTTGATTTATACACTTGCAAAACGACGATAAAATATGCACATATTATATTCCAAACTTATCATTTGTGAACCAACGACTTTGGGTGGATATAATATATGGATTTTGACTAGAATAGTAAAAGTATTTAAACCATGACAATTACAAGGCTCGACCTTGGTATAAGCTCTCATATATAATTGTTTGCTTACTCGACTTGTCAAAACTAATAATAGACCATATCTTTATTGGGTAAAGGTAGTATGTGATTGTTATGTTTGCCTGTTCTTAGTATAGTGTAAGAATCTTGGTCATATTACTATCACTTAGAGTAAGCTTCAGATTAAAAGTTCTAGGTAGAAAAATCTACCATAATAGTTAATATAAACATTAGCTTGTTATAAGTGAGGCAATATGATAAGAGTAAAATGAAACAAACCATGCTCAAGTCTATAATCATTGGAATGACAGTGATAATATATTTACCTATGACTTATACTTATGAAGTAAGGGTAGATAGTATTCCATCATGAAACGATGCATTTAATTACAATAATCAAGCTTATAATGTCAAGAGATTTCTAGACAATAAGATTCCTACAGAATGCAAGTAATAATCAGATTGGTACATTATTAAATAAGATGGTAATGTATGTTGTCACAATAGTACATGCAGCAAGACAATAATGTAAGTACAGAAGTTTATAATGTAAGTCCATAACTAGTAAGCTAGCGACAAAATATAAACAGGTGCTCTATTGGAAATATTTACTATCCGGATTGATAGAAGTACTTTCATGAATTAAAAGACAATTACTTTACCTCATAAGATATTGCTTTTAAATAGTCAATTAATTACTATAATTTTACATGAAACAAAAATACTTCTTGCTACTTTATGAATTAAACCCCTATTTGATCGATCATTACCTGTTAACCTGTAAGAACCAGCAGTCCATCTGTATTAGCATAAATTCTAAGCAAGCCCAAGTTTTCAAAGATAGATTTCACCTACTTGCCAAAAAGTAAACTTATTAGTAAAACTGAAAGAAAGTTGTGTGCAGGTCAATCTCATATACTTTACAAAAAGGAAAGTTGTATTAGTTAACGTAATACGAAAATGATTAATGCTAATTGTTAGACTGTTTCATTTTCTGCTAACCAGTAGTAGTTAGTAAACTGCGTATTCATACATTTTATGCTATCCTAAAAATTTTAATTTTTTGTAAAAATTTGGGGTTTTGACATGTGGTATTAGAGCACAAGGTTCAAACACTAGGCCTTGATGAAGCCCAACTTGATTTTATGAAACAATGAATTTAAATTATTTTGCTAATGTTATTCAACAGAGAAATCGTTTCTGAAGTTTAACAACAGGTATGGAAAGACTAGAGGAATATGCAGAAGAGGAATCTCCCTTTACTGAACAAGAAAACTTATAAAGAGACCCTATACAAGAGGACATAACCACTAATTCCTCAGAACTTTTACAAATAGTAAAAGACTTAAAATTTGAAATGGAATCTATTAAACGAGAAAATGAAAGGATTATGAGAGCTCAAGAGGAGTTGAATCAAATCCTAACAGAAAGATTTCAAACTGAGGGAAGGGTTAAAAGAGCTGATTCAGAAGAGATAAGTCACCAACATAAATATAAAAAGATTCAACAAACTAAAAATGAAAGCAACTCATCATCAGAGGTATTTGGTGATCAACGTAATTTTCATTCCACTAGCGATAGTAGTGATAACAATGATTATACTAAAAAGAGAAAATATAAACCTTATGAGGAAATTTCTGGGGAGTTTACAAAGATTAAACCACCAACCTTCAATGGAGAAACTGAGAAAGGGGAGGAAGGTGAATCCTGGTTATCTGGGATGAAGAAGTACTTCCAGATTTACAACTATTCTAACTAATTAAAGGCTAGAATGGCTATCTACAATCTTTCAAAGAAGGCTGATATATGGTGTCAAGACTTAAAGAGAGTGAAGGGAATAAGAGAGAAGAATGTAAATTGGAGTACCTTCAAGAAGTACTTTAAAAATAAATTTCTATCTGAGCAGTACTATGAGGAGAGAGCAAAAGAATTCTATGAGCTTAAACTAGGTTCAATGACTATGAAAGATTTGAACAGCAAGTTTTTAAATCTTCTTAGGTATGTGCCATACCTTGTAGATGAAAAACCGAAGGTATAGTGATTCCTCAGTTGTTTACCTTATCACATCAATAGGATTGAGTATGACAATCCAAAAACTCTGGAAGAAGCTATGAGGAAAGCTAATTTCTATTATGAAAAGAATCGGAAGAAGGAGAGCATGGCCAACTGGAAGGCCAAAAAGAATAACAACCATTATGATCAAGTTTGTACCCAATGGGAATTTTAAAAATAATAAGGCCAGAAGTTTTCCTAACAAGAATTTCCAAGGGAATAAGAATAATTCACCAAGCAATGAGAACAATTCAAAGGGTAAAGAGTCTTCTAATAATCATGGAAATTACACAAAGAAATTTGAACGCAAAGAACCCATAAAGTGTTGGGAGTGTAATGGCCCACATTATGCCTCAGTCTGTCCTAATCAGAAAAAGACTGTCAGTAATATCCATACCATACAAGAGGAGATGATTGTTGGAGACCTAGCAAGGACTATGCATAGAATCAATGCAGCCTTGGAGAATCGACAAGCAGACTATCAAACTTCCATGGTGGAAGTAGAAGGTACGATAAACCAAACCCCTATAGCTATTTTAATTGATCCAGGAGCTAGTCTTAGTTATATTTCGCTTAAATTGGTAGAAAAATGTAAGTTTCCTGTAGAAAAATTTGAAAATTCTTGGTTGGTTCAGTTAGCCACTGGTGCAAAAAGGAATGTAACTTGGTTTGTAAAGAAATGTGCAGTAGTTATGGATCAATTTGAAACGGTTTTAAATCTTAATGTACTACCTCTTGGTTCTTACGACATACTAATCGGTATGGATTGGTTAGAGAAACATAGGGTGATCTTAAACTGTTATGATAAAACATTTATGTGTATAAATAATCATGGAAAAACAATAAGTGTAAAAGGAATCCCTAGAAAAACAACTATAAGGGAGATCTATGCTCTGCAGATTAAGAGAGTTGTTAGGAAAGGTTGTAAGGCTTATGCAGTAACAGTAACTGATGAGGAAAATATAAATAAAAAAGACAAATTAAAATTGGAAGATATACCAGTTTTAAAAGAGTATGCAGATGTATTTCCGGAAGAGATTCTAGGACTACCTCCAAAAAGGGAACTAGATTTTACCATTGAGCTGGTACCAGGTGCAGTACCCAGCTCAAAGGCCCCTTATCGAATGAACACACTTGAACTAAATGAACTAAAGTCACAATTAAAATAAATTATTGACAAGAAGTATATACGACCCAGTGTGTCTCCCTGGGGGGCACCTGTCATCTTTGTTAAGAAAAAGGACGGAACTATGCGACTTTGCATAGCTTACCATCAGTTGAATAAGATGACTATTAAAATTAGATACCCGTTGCCTCACATAGATGATCTGTTTGATCAACTACGTGGAGCCGCGATGTTTTCGAAAATTAATTTAAGGTCTGGATATCACCAAATTAGAATTAAAGATGAAGACATCTTTAAAACACCTTTTAGAACTCGATATGGCCATTATGAGTTTGTCGTTATGCCATTCAGGCTTACTAATGCCCCGGCGTTTTTTATGTGTTTAATGAACAACGTTATGCATAAGTATCTAGATAAGTTTGTGGTTGTGTTTATCGATGACATATTAATCTATTCAAAAACTGAAGAAGAACATAAAGAACATCTAAAAATTGTTTTGCAGGAGTTACGAGATCATCAACTCTTTGCAAAGTTTAGTAAATGTGATTTCTTTAAGGATAAAATTCAGTACTTAGGTCATGTGGTGACTAAGGAAGGGATTTTGGTGGATCCCAAAAAGATAAAGGCAATTGAAGATTGGTTGGTTCCTAAGGATGTAACTGATGTTCGATCCTTCATGGGAATTACCGGTTATTACCAGAGGTTCATTGAAGGTTTTTCGAGAATCACAAATTTGATAACTTCTTTGCAGAAGAAAGGAAATAAATTTGATTGGAACCATAAATGTGAGGATAGCTTTAAAAAGTTAAAAACTTTATTACCCAGCGCACCTATTTTAAGAATAGTTTATCCAAATAAATAATTTGTAGTGTGTACTAATGCCTGTAATGATGGTTTAGGCGGAGTATTGACTCAAGAAGGGCATGTTATTGCTTATGAATCTAGGAAATTAAAAATTCATGAAAAAAATTATGCAACTTATGATCTGCAATTAGCAGTTGTTATACATGCTCTAAAGATGTGGCGTCATCACCTAATTAGCAGAAAATTTATTCTAATGACTGGTAATAAAGGACTTAAATATCTATTAGATCATCCTAATCTAAATGCTAGACAAGCTAGGTGGCTAGATTTTCTAAGTGAGTATGATTTCAAAATTCAGCACATTAAAGGGAAAGAAAATAAAGTTGACGATGCATTAAGTAGAAATGCAAGGCTGAACTTTACAGCAGTTATCAGCACCTATACAGTAGATCTAGATGAACAGCTTAAAGCAGGGGTAGAACAAGATGAAATTTACCAAAATTTACAAGCTAAAACGAAATAAAATCCAACGGAAAGCTTAAGTAAAGGGTACAGTTTGAATGAAAAAGGATTTTTATTGTACAAAGACAGAATATATGTACCTAATGTACCTAAAGTTAAGTTATTAATTTTAGATGAAATCCATAAAACCCCATACTCAGGCCATCCAGGTTATCAGAAGACTATAACTATGTTAAGAAAATAATATTTTTGGCCAAACATGAAGACTGAACTGGCAGAATATATCGCTAGGTGTTTTGAATGTTAGCAGGTGAAAACTGAACATCAACACCCAGCTAGATTACTTCATGCATTGTGCATTCCTAGCTGGAAATGGGAGATAATTATTCTCGATTTTGTTACTGGATTTCCTAAAAAACAAAATTTAAATGATTCTATCATGGTAGTGGTCGATAAATTAAGTAAAGCAACCCACTTTATACCTGTTAAAACTACGTATAAAGCTGCAAATATAGCCGATATCTTTCTAAAGCAAATTTTCCAACTGCATGGAATACTGAAAGTTATAATCTCAGATAGAGACCCTAAATTTACAGGTAACATTTGGAAATCTATGTTGAAAGGATTAAACACTAAACTAAATTTTAGTACTTCGTTCCATCCTCAAATAGATGGGCAGATGGCAAGAGTAAACCAAGTACTGGAAGATTTACTAAGAATGTATGTAAAAGACCAGCCAAGTAAATGGGAGGATTATTTACATCTGGTAGAATTTGCTTATAACAATAATTATCAAGCGCTAGCCAGATTTAGTCCTTTCGAAATATTGTATGGAAGGAAATGTAATACTCCTATATCTTGGAGTAATCCGGTGGATAGATTAGTATTAGGTCCTGAACTATTGAAGGAAATGGAAGAAATTGTAAAGCAGGTACAAGGTAATTTGAAAATGCACAGGATCGACAAAAAAGTCAAGCAGACCTTAAAAGAACTCCAAAGGAGTTTCAGGTAGGTGAACATGTGTTCAGGAAGGTGAGACCCAAAAAGAGCTCTCTGAGGTTGGGTAGTTGTGCCAAACTAGCACCTCATTACTATGGTCCATTTGAAATACTGTCCAGGATTGGACAAGTAGCCTATCAATTAGCATAACCTCTGAATTTAAGATTTCATAATGTTTTTCACATTTTTGTATTAAATAAATATGTTCATGATGCTACTCGTGTTGTTAACTGGAATGATGTATAGGTGGACCCAGAAGGAGATTTTTTGCTGGAACCGGACTGTATCCTCAGGCGTAGGGAGATCACACTTCAGAACCACACCATTGGTCAGGTGAAGGTGCAATGGAAGCACCTTAGTCCACAGGAATCCACCTAGGAATTGGAAAGTAATATGTGGGATGCATATCCAATTCTGTTCCAGGGGAATTTTGTAGACGAAGAATAAATAACATCAAGGACGATGTTATATTTTAAGGGGGGTGTGTATGTCACATGCCCCAATTTTGCAAAAACAATTTTATATTATTTGAGGACAATATGTTAAATTTTATGCTAAGTTGTAATTGATGACTCAGCATGTTCAAGGATATTTAATGTAGATTCTGAATATTTTATTTATAAATAAATAAAGTAGGATACAACATCTTAGGAAAGATGTTAAAAGAGTGTTTACTGGTCAAATTGGTGGAGGAGACTGGGTGGAGAGAAAACTGACATGTGGCAGCATCCTCAAACCACTTCCAATTGTTGCAGGTGGCAACCTCCCTACATTTGGGGTCATGATTCCCCAAGAAAGTGGAATCAGAGCAGGTGGCTCAATTAATGAAAACTGACCCAAAAGACCTACGCAATCTTTATAAAAATTCCCATTGAAGAGAGTTGAGGCTGCTCATTCTAGAGAAGTGGTCATTTAGGTTGAATGAATGTACTTCAGAGAAATTCAATGGAAGGGAAATTTTGAAAGTGTTTGAGGGGATAACTACTAATTGATCTAGTGTAGCTTTTAAGCTGAAGATCATACTGCTGAGAGAAGAGTATTTACTAAGGTATAGAACTAGTCAGTTGACAGAGGGTTTTACTTTTTGCATTCTCCACCAGTTCTCATCCAAGAAGACTAGGAACAAGTTTCGGGGTCCTGAGGAAGTGTTGTTTGAGCGCTCTCCAGGAGATTGGTAGGGAGGAATGGCCTCCTAAAGCTGTTGTTGTCTATCCTCATCAGGTTCTAAGTTATTTTATTTTACTATGTTAGTTAAATAAATCTTAGATAACTGCTATGTGAATGTTAACAGTTCAGTTTGTGAAATGTTTGACTTAGTGTTTTTATCAAATTGTTATAGAAATTAAATGGATTTAGAAAATAATGTGTTAGAATGAAAATAAATTTCTAAACTGTGTTTTTCTCCAAACCTGGAAACCAGGTCATACTCTAGCACAGATAGAATGCTTTAAGTAGATAAGAAAATGAAAATAGTAGATAGGATTGTGTAACTATAGATAGTAGAATAATTATATTTCAATGTTAAAATATTATGGAGGAAAAAAAGTGTTATGATTTATTTCTATTTCTCTGTTTTCACTTAGTATAACTGAATGAAATACAACAGTAAAACTGCATTAGAGTTAAAATGATAACATACAATTAAGTATTTAAATAAGCTACTAACCACATAGTTTATCTTCCAACAATATCAACTAAATCTAAGACTAATATTTAATATAAACTAGGTAAGGTTATATTAAAAGTCCTTAATTTATAAAGAGTAAACAGAATTACATAGTTTATTTTCTATCCTTTCGAAAACTATGAATAAATTCTATGTGGCAGTTTAGTAAATGAAAGCAATGTAAATATAAACAATAACTAGTATAAAACTAAATATTTACATATATAGAAACTATTTTACATTTACCAGACATGCTTATACTGAAGGAAAAACTTCAGAGTCGAAACCCTAAACAATTTATTTATCTATTATAAATTAAAAATATCTCAGTTATAATCCATTTACATTAATAATTATATAAATAAACGTTACAAGAAGATTATAGTGTCTACTATAGACTGTTTATAGTCTTTTCTGAAAACAAATGTCTTTTATAAATAAGCAAGATAAGTTACAGTTAACAAGTTAAAATACCACCACACACCTATAATAATCAAACTGAAATAACAAGTAGCGAAAACCTAATTAAATAATAAATTGAAGAACTTATTTAGACAAGGGTTTCATTTCAGGAAAACCCTAACTTATATATTCTGAACAAGTGAGTTAATTTTATAAATTTCACATTACGACTAGTCTACATTCCTTATATTAACAATAATTACTTACAAAAGATAGCTTAAACATTAATTATCTTCACTATCAGTTGAAGAAGGAAAGACTCTATTTATGCAGAATATTAGTTTACAAGAGTACAAAAACCATTGCAAAAATGAGACAGAGCTCGAAGATAAAGACCTTCTTCAAAACCAAATGTATTACATTGACAGGCCATAAGGCTAAAAACTTAACCAAGATACATCACGCAGCTCAAGGCCGGTATAACCCAGCATTATAGCAAGGGTTTATAACATTAAATTGGAGAACAGCTTATTAAAACCTCCTATTAAACAAAGAGACCGAATAGGCTTCCAAGCACTGAGTTCTCCTTCAACAACCCTCAATACAAGTAGGGTGAAACCCATTTCAACTCAGGGCTTACCAGTTAGAGCCACAAGTCACTGAAGATGGTCATTGTTTATCTTTCACCAAAGCTTGGAACTGTCACAGGTTCCTGCACAAGCATTTAACCAAGCGTTAGTTCAGGGCTCAATTATTTAACCGTAAAAACCCTAACGGTATTCATAAATTGACAGAGTTTACACAGTAAAAAAAAACTGAGATATATTTACCTGTAAATAATAGAGTATTTAGCAATGAAGAGACTGTCACGAGCTGCGTAATGCACACACAAAAATCTCCAAACCCTACAATGACTATGGAGCAGCAACAGTAGCAAAGAATCTTTAGCTTCACAAAGTAGTGACAGTCCACGAGGAGAGCAATACTGAGCTAAGGACAGGCCAAGAGCCAAATACAAAAACCAGTGAACACTCGCAGGGTAAGGTTCACAGCTAAGAAAATTTGCAAACAAAGACCGAGCTCAGGAAACTACAACAACCTTAAACCAAAGTTTTGGAGCAAGCGAGCAAAGCAACAACCCTCATTACCACCATGGAAACCATGCAGAGCAGCCCGTAGGACAGCAAGAACTTCGGAGGAAAATAACAAAGTAAATAGGGTTTGCAAGACTTTTATATCACCAATACATGGACAGGAGGCGACCACATGCCCTCCAATACTTCTAACCATGCAAGATTCACGTCCATAGTCCATCTGTGATTCAATCATCCAATTAATAATACAATGATTTAATCAAACCATGCACAAAACTATGGAGTGCGTTTGTATATATTTTCATACATAAACTATATCATAATGTATGATAGCTTTGAAATTTGCGTATTGAATAATGATGATCTCTTAACGTTGACCCTAGTGAAAGGTTGTAACAACTTTGTCATATGGATAATCCAAACGTCGATTATGCTTTAGGACCTTTCCATTTATCATTTGATTTATATACTTGCAAAAAGATGATAAAATATGCACATATTATATTCCAAACTTATCATTTGTAAACCAATGGCTTTGGGTGGTTATAATATATGGATTTTTACTAGAATAGTAAAAGTATTTAAACCATGACAATTACAAGGCTCGACCTTGGTATAAGCTCTCATATATAATAGTTTGCTTACTCGACTTGTCAAAACTAATAATACACCATATATTTATTGGGTAAAGGTAGTATGTGATTGTTATGTTTGCCTATTCTTATTATAGTGTAAGAATCTTGGTCATATTAGTGTCACTTAGAGTAAGCTTCAGATTAAAATTTCTAGGTAGAAAAATCTACCATAATAGTTAATATAAACATTAACTTGTTATGAGTGAGGAAATATGATAATAGTAAAATGGAACAAACCATGCTCAAGTCTATAATCATTGGAATGACACTGATAATATATTTACCTATGACTTAGACTTATGAAGTAAAGGTAGATAGTATTCCATCGTGAACCAATGCATTTAATTACAATAATCAAGCTTATAATGTTAAGAGATTTCTAGATAGTAAGATTCCTACAGAATGCAAATAACAATCAGATTGGTACATTATTAAATAAGATGGTAATGTATGTTGTAGCAATAGTACATGCAGCAAGACAATAATGTAAGTACAGAAGTTTATAACTTGTTAGTGAGCATTTTTAATTTAAATACAAGTAACAGGTTGATCATTTCCATAACTAGTAATCTAGCGACAAAATAGAAACAGGTACTCTATTGGAAATATTTACTATCTAGATTGATAGAAGTACT
Organism: Pseudotsuga menziesii; assembly: GCA_001517045.1. Taxonomy (NCBI): domain Eukaryota; kingdom Viridiplantae; phylum Streptophyta; class Pinopsida; order Pinales; family Pinaceae; genus Pseudotsuga; species Pseudotsuga menziesii. The sequence goes on along the minus strand of LPNX010706541.1, from coordinate 18,873 downwards.
TTCATGAATTAAAAGACAGTTACTTTACCTCATCGGAGCTTGCTTTTAAATAGTCAATTAATTACTAGCATTTTACATGCAACAGACATACTTCTTGCTACTTTATGAATTAAACCCCTGTTTGATCAATCGTTACCTGTTAACCTGTAAGAACCAGCAGTCCATATGCATTAGCATAAATGCTAATTAAGTCCAAGTTTTCAAAGATAGATTTCACCTACTTGCCAAAAAGTAAACTTATTAATAAAACTAAAAGAAAGTTGTGTGCAGGTCAATATCATATACTTTACAAAAAGGAAAGCTTTATTAGTTAACATAATACGAAAATAATTGATACTAAGTGTTAAACTGTTTCATTTTCTGCTAACCGCTAGTAGTTAGTAAACTGCGTATTCAGACATTTTATGCTATCCTAAAAATTTTAATTTTTTGTAAAAATTTGGGGTTTTGACACTTGTCTTACCCAAAAATACTATTCACATAAGGTACAACTTGGAGACGGTTATCTGTACCCCATCAAAGGAATGGGAGAATCTTCTTACAATTTAAGAACTGGAAAGTTCATGAATATGAAAGAATTCTTATATGTTCCAGGTTTAAAGAAGAATTTTATTTCCATCTTAGCTCTAGATAAGAAAGAGTTTAGATTTTACCTTGTATATGGTCAAGTACTTATGTGGTCAAAATGGAAAACAATAGATGATGATACTGTAATTGGTGTCGAAGAAGGAGGACTCTACAAATTGAAAGGACACACAGATCCATCCCTTACAACCAACACCATCAGTCCATATGAACTATGGCATAAAATACCTTCTCATGTAAACTACAAAGAATTACCAATTGTGAGAAAGGTTGTCACAGGTATACCAGAGATCCATATTGATCATGAAGGAGTATGTAAAGGATGTGCTCAAGGAAAGAACACCAAGAATCCATTCCCAAGCAGTAACAACAGAGCAAAGGGGATCTTGGACATTGTACACTCAGATGTGTGCGAACCAATGTTAGCCACTTCCTTAAGCAAGTATGTATATTATGTATCCTTTATTTATGATTACTCTCGTAAGACTTGTATATCCTTCTTAAAAGGAAAAGACGAATTATTTGGAAAATTCAAGGAATTTAAGGTTCTTGTGGAGAATCTATCTGAAAATAAGATCAAGATCTTAAGATCATATAATGGAGGAGAATTCACTTCAAATGAATTCAACGAATTATTTAAGGAAGCCGGGATTAAGAGGGAGCTTACCACACCCTATAATCCACAAAAAATGGGGTATCTGAAAGAAATAATAGATCCATCATGGAAGTAGTTAGAGAAATGATCCATGATCAAGATCTTCCTATGCACTTATGGGAAGAAGCAGCAAGAACGAGAGTCTATGTCTAGAATAGAATATCTCACAGTGCTCTTGGAAAAAAACCCAGAATAAATGTTCACTAGTGAAAATCCTGAAGTAAGCCACCTAAAGATATTTGGTTGTCATGTATAATTACATGTTCCAAAGGATAAAATATCAAAGTTGGACCCTTCAGGAAAGAAGGGAATATTTGTTGGATACAGTGAACAGTCAAAAGCTTATAGAATCTATATTCCAGGATTTTCCAGACCGAGATCAATAGAGATGTTACATTTGATGAATATTTAACCTTCACCAGATCCATAAAGATCTTTTCAGATAAAGATCATGAATAAGAGGAGGTGGATCCTAGAACCACAGAAGGTACTAGACCACCAGTTAGAGATATTGAACAAGATCCTATACAAGAAGATCATGACCTAGAAGAAACTCAAGGAATCATGGAAACACCCCAGAAGATGATCTCAACAAAAATAATACCAGCTTGGGCTCGTGATGTAATCAAAGAAGCAAAAAGATATGGTGCACCAGAAGGAAGCAAAAGACAAAGAATCTATTCGAACTATGTGGCATTAATGAGAAATATTGTTGATGAAGAACCCACATGTTTTGAAGAAGCTTCGAAGAAGAAGGAATGGATGCAGGCCATGATCAAAGAATAACAATCAATAATAAAGAATGATGTTTGGGATGTGGTGCCAAGACCAAAGGACAAATCGGTAGTTTCTTCAAAATGGATTTTCAAGACAAAGCATTCAGCATATGGCAATATTGAAAATTTTAAAGAAATATTTGTCACACGAGGATTTTCACAAAAGGAATGAATTGATTATGAAGAAAATTTTGCACCAGTAGCAAGATATACTTCAATCGAAACTGTCCTTTCCTTGGCATCCAAGATGAAATGGAAGCTACATCAAATGGATGTAAAAACAACCTTCCTAAATGGAGTCATAGAAGAAGTATATATTGAACAACCACCAGGATTTGATACCCATGACAAGGAAACACATGTATGCAGATTAAAGAAATCTCTATATGGGTTAAAACAAGCACCCATAGCATGGTATGGAAGACTTAATGGATTCCTAATGAATTTGGGCTTTACCAAAAGTAAATTTGATTCCATCCTTCACTATAAGATGATGGGATCATGATATTACTACTATATGCATATGACCTAATTTTTACAGGGAAGGAGAATCTCATCAGTGAATGTAAGAAGAAACTTGCAATAGAATTTGAGATGAAAGACCTTGGAACAATGCACCATTTCCTAGGTCTTGAAGTATGGAAGTTTTCTAATGAGATTTTCCTAAACCAAGGAAAGTAAACAGTAAAGATTTTGAAGAAATTTGGGATGTTAGATAGCAAGGAAATTAACACTTCAATGATAACAAACCTGAAGCTATTGAATGATGATTCTTCAGAAAGAGTAGATTTCACATTATACAGATAGATTATTGGCTCACTAATGTGTTTGACAAATACAAGACTAGATATATGTTTTGTTGTGAACACCTTGAGTCAGAGTATGGTGGAGCCCCAACATGTTCACCTAGTTGCAAAAAAACATGTGATGAGGTACCTAAAAGGCACATTGGATCGTGGCCTCATATATACAGCCGACAGTGAGTTCAGATTGTGTGGCTATACTGATTCAGATTGGGCGAGAATTGTTGAAGAATTAAAGAGCACTTCAAGATGTTGTTTCATTTTCATATTAGGTGTGATAGCATGGCTTAGCAGAAAGCAAATAAGTGTTTCTCTCATTACAACTGATGCTGGGTACATTGTAGCATGTTCAGCCTGTAGCGAAGCAATATGGTTTCCCAAACTATTGGCGGGATCGTTCGATACTGAGATGGATGCAATTGATATTTATTGTGACAACTGGAGTTGAATCAAGTTAACATAGAACCTGATGCTTCATGATAAGTAAAATCTTATAGATATAAAGTATAATTACATCTAGAATATGGTGCAGAGAGGATATGTGAAGCTTGAGTATGTTCCTACAAAGGAACAATTTGTTGATGTGTTGACTAAGCCTCTGTCTCGTGTAAAGTTTGAACACTTTCGAGAAAAGCTCGGCGTAGTTTGAAAGGACATCCCTGGAAATAGGGAATGATGATGATATTATTATTGATGATGAGATGGAAATGATGTGTCGATGTAGAAAAGTCTATTATTCCTGCATATGTTGATGAGGTCCGACATTCACTTGTAGGATGGTCTTTCGGACAAGAACACTCTCTTATTGAGAGTGGTCCTAGCCCTTACTGGCTAAGGATGGTCCTACAGATGATAGTACTCTCTTCTATAGAGTGATCCTACATTCACTTATAGGATGGTCCTATGGACAAGAACACTCTATTGTTGAGAGTGGTACTAGCTCTTACCGGCTGAGGATGGTCCTATAGACGATAGTACTCTCTTCTGGAGAGTGATCCTGCATTCACTTGTAGGATGGCTGTGTGGACAAGAACACTCTCTTGTTGAGAGTGGTCCTAGCTCTTACCAGCTGAGGATGGTCCTGCAAATGATAGTACTCTCCTTTGGAGATTGATCCTGCATTCACTTGTAGGATAGTATTGTGGACAAGAAAACTCTCTTTTTGAGAGTGGTCCTAGCACTTACAGGATGAGGATGGTCATATGGATGATAGTACTCTCATATGTTGAGTGGTGATGCATTTAGTTGTGAACGAGATCTGCGTTCAGTTGTAGACTACGGTATCCTCTTTGAGGATGGTCATGTGGACAAGAACACTCTTTTGTTGAGAGTGGCCCTAGAACTTATTGGATGAGGATGGTCCTACGGACTATAGTACTCTCATATGTTGAGTGGTCCTACATTCTATTGTGGATGAGATATGCATTCAATTGAAAATGACAATATCCTTTCTGAGGATGGTCCTACAGACAAGAACACTCTCTTGATGAGAGTGGTCCTAGAACTTACCATTTGAGGATGGTCTTGTGGATGATAGTACTCTCTTATGAAGAGTGGTTGTGTATTTACTTGTAGACGAGTTCGTGCATTCAGCAGCAGAGATGATGAAGGCTTGGGATGACACCATAGATGATGATTGAGATGATGTTGATGCTCGAGATGATGATGATGCTCAATATGATGCCAGAGATGATGATGATTGAGATGATGCCAAAGATGATGATGCTCGAGATGACACCAGATATGATGTATGAAATGATTTCGATGCTCAAGATAACACCAAGTCATAGAGATGTCTGAGATGATGTTAATGCTCGAGACAACACTAGGTGATAGAGATGTCCATGATGATGATGTTCCATGGACGATGATGATGTTGATGTAATTGTGAAAACTTCCTATGACATATAGATTCACTAGTCAGTTGTACATATTGTTGTTGTATTGTAGAATACCTTCCTTGTTAAGAGGGAGCGTTAAAGAAATGTAACTGTGGAAGATAATATATTTTGTACTATTATTGTTATTACCCCTTCCCAATATGTTTTTCCTCCGATTAGGGATGCCATTGATGTAATCGGTCATGTAAATTATTGAGGTAAAACCTCTATTGTAAGACGGGTTAGTAGTACCCACAAAAGTATTATTAAAATGTATTTTTGAATCTTCCAAGGCAAGTCCGCCCTAGAAGCAAGGAGAAGTCGAACCATTTGGTTTATTAGGAATCTCAACTGATTAGTATAAATATGAGAGGTGCTTCCCTCATTTGGACAAGAACAACACTCAAGCAGTTGCGCTGGAGAGAGAAGAGACGGTCCATCTAGAGGAGAGGAAGCAATCTATTCTTATTCTTGGGTATTACACTGTACTTGGTTGAAGTATATATAGAGGAAGTGTTGTTGGGTTTTCTTCCCCATGAGGGTTTCCCAGGATAAATCTTTGTGTTCTCTTTTTTTCTACTATGCTTGTTATTCTTTCAGAGATCATTTTGTTTTGGTATAAAAAAATTTAAAATATTGGCACAATGGAGCCTCCTCAAGCCTTATAAAGGCTTCATCACATGCAATACCATGAGATGCAACAAACCATGTTCCCAAAACCATGTGTTTGACCTAAACCACCTTTGACTCATTCCTAATTCAAGGTTAACCCTAACGATCCCCCCTTTAAAATTGACTTGGATTAATCACCAACCCCTTCAAATTTTTACCGAGGAATCTCACATGCACCCCGCTATCACATAGGTCTATCTCCTTAATTTGCCAATGAGTTACCAAGGGTATGCATTCCTTACCAGGTCTTACATCCATATGCCCATTTACATGCAAAATACTCCATTTATTTTTTTGTTTTCATGTGTCTTCATGGTGACTACACCCTTACCATCTATTGATTCATCCTCTTGTTTTTCCATGCTCGCTTTCTTTCTCGTCCAATTGCTCATTTTCTATCATGCTTCTTTTGTTCCTACATCCAACATCAAGGATAATTTTAGGGGCGAATTTTATCCCAATGGGCTATTTTTCGATGTATTTCTCCCAAAAAAGATTCACCATTTTGCATTTTTTGAAGCCCTGTTTCACCCAATTTTGATGGGGTAAAATTTTTTCACCCTAAAAATCGCCAAATTATTATATAAACGATATAAAATCCTTGGAAATTAAAATATTTTTTGAAAAATATCGTCGAACATTTTATAGTTGGCGTTTTAAGAATTGGTAAGATTCACCAACATTTATACACTTTTAAATAAGTACGGTTCCTTAAAATCATCCATGTCCAACACTATCATTGATGTCCATATAAAAAGAATCCATCTACCCGATTGCATGGGACCTCAACCATTGTAACTTCTAGTTCTCTAGGAGTTTTCTTCACATACATGGATCATCAATATTAGTCCCACAATTGAGATTAAACCATCTCACATTCCTCTCACAATTGAAGACTCGACCTCTCTAATCTATATCAATTTAGGCTATGAGTACACCTGCCACCCTCGTACCTACCTAGTGGTCCATTCCACACTTGATGCAACATCCCTTCTCTATGAATAAGAGTTATATCTTGTGCTCCTAGCACCCGAGGAAATTACACTCTAACCAACAACCCAGAAATATTGCTAGGGTGTTGGGTACCACCAAACATGCACCCCACAATTAATTCAAAAAACCAAGTACAACACAACGAGTACAACTATATTCCAAACCAGCATTCTCTGATGCCACTTATTAATATTTCAACAAGCATACATATAATAAATTGCAAGAACAAAAAATTCACATAGAAACACATTTAAGATAGACAAACCATATTTACATGGAAAACCCAAAACTGGGAAAAAACACCATAATAGATCTATTATCTCCTTTGACCTAAACCGGTCAAGCCGATCCAAGTGAGCTAGCCACCTCTCACCTCTAGACGGATCCACAATGGAGCCTCCTCGAGCCTTATAAAGGCTTCATCACATGCAATACCCTATGACAATACCATATGCTACAACAAACCATGTTCCCAAAACCATGTGCTAGACCTAAACCCCCTTTGACTCATTCTCGAGTCAAGGTTAACCCTAGTAGTTATAAACCATTCTGGATAGATCTCACAATTGTCTTATGTATATCATGATTGTGGTGAATATCAATCTAGCTTTAATAGTGATTTCTTATAATATAATGAAATATCATTAGGAAATAAAATATCACCAGAGACATCAAATAATGTAGTTGCTCCATCTTTACTAGTAGATAGAGATTTAAAACCTATGGGTGATGTCATAAGTATGGATACATGCACATGGACTCCAATATCTATGGGTGATTCGAGTCCATGATTCTTTATACATAGAAAATATAGATATATCTTATCCCAAGGAAGTAATTTCAAAAATTGACACTGTGGAAGATGGATATCTCAAATATAAAGTTTATTTATGATCCAAGGTTTAATATAACCTTATCAGCGTCCCTTTCGATGACTAGTGCAAGAATTTGAATTTTTTGGCTAAAAAATGAACTTATCTAATGTTCATGAGCCACCTCAATGCCATCTACCTGTTATTCGTTGATATCTAACATGAACCTAAAGAATCACTAATCTCAAGTTCAATTTTTACATTAGTTAGGTAATTGGTGTTTCTACTACCTTGTTCTCTTTCAAATTTCATTTTTTTCCTTCCCCTTCCAATTCCCCATTTTGAGTCCAAATTCTAAATAAACCCCCTTGTGTTTTTTTTATTCACTATACTTACCTCTATTGTATCCTTCAAGTCTTGCGTTAGTCCTAACAAAAGCTTCCTTTGGTTTTGGTTCTAGGATTATTGGTATCAGTTTGCAATTATTTTCATGGATCTGATTTAGTAGTATTCAACAATGGTTATAATCATAGTTACTTTTCCATAGTTTGAGAAAACAAATACTATTGGAATTGAATTAATAGAGTTGCTTGTTTTATAACCCCATATTCCCTACGCATAGTATGTGCAAGCTAGTCTACCTCCTCACACGGTTTGAACATTTCGATTTTTTTAGTTCTGTATATATTATGGTTATGTTATTGTTTTAATTTTCATTCCTAATTGGTATTTTATTACCTCCAGACAATATCTAAGCGACTGAATATGTTAGCGCCGGTGGGACTTCTTATTTAGAGACAATGGGTATTATATTTGATTGTATAATAGAAGTTGTACAACCAAAGAAATAATTTTTAGTTAAAGTAATAAGTGTGGTACTAGATGTGAAATCAAATTATATGTTTCGGGTTTTAGAACTATTATTGGCTCTCTCATTCATTAATCCTAATGTTTAACCATATCCATTTTTATAGAGACATAACATTGCAAAACATTGAATTAGAGAAAAAGTAACTAATATAAGCTTCAATAAAGATGTTATTTGGCATATACATAGTGGCGGTGAAGATTCTCAAATCACTGAGCAATGGTTCATGACATAAATATGAAAGAAATTCGATTTCTCACACTATGTCAACATTAACAAGTGTGTATAAAAGAAACACAGAAATTATTTAAAATTACCAGAGGTCACCTGAAGTGGAGCAAAAAAATCAGGACATGAGTTTGATAGATACAAATGGTCTGATCACTTGTTTTATCTAATGATACTTGCATGGATTTTTGTCTCGTAGCAAAGATCTCTAGCTATTCACAACACATCTGAAAGATATTGTGTTTGTTTTGCCTATTTTTTCCACATATATGTGTGAAACACCATCCATCCATGTAGGCTTATTGTGTGTCTAATTGTTTTTCCTATTTTTTCCACGTATCTATGTGAAACACCATCCATCCATGTAGTCTCATTGTTTGTTTGTTAGTATTAGAACAATCTTTGAGTAACTAGTTTGCCTCTAAAAGCCACTAGAAGAGGTATATCTCAAGTTGAGAAATTATAGGAATAATTACCCACCTTGCTATTTCCTTAACATATCTCCCATAATTCTAACATATTGTAGTGGTGTTAGTTTTTAAAATTCTCTTAAATAATTTTTTCCTTATCTTCTTTTAGTTTCCAATAATAAGTAGTAGAGCTCCCAAAAGGTTGTCAAACTTGCACCTTGAATAGATGAGTAATTTCTTCATATGAATTTGCCTTGCATGATGGTAAAGAAAGGTGAAATAATCATCATTAAATGAGTGTAGATCATCCCCTCCCCCGGACTATTTCCTCTACTATCATTAATAAATGTTTATAAGAGTCTTTAAATAATCTTCAACACAATGCCCTTCTATTGCTAATTAATGATGTTAAGAATAGTCCTACATCTGTCCCAAATATTGACTTGCACCCTCATTGGTGGCTCTTTCTTGCTAAGAACATGGAAGTATATCACTTTTGACATTCCCTCATGCTACTAAGTTTGGATTTGAATATTGTAGTATGAGTGCCACCTACTTCCATTTCCAAGGTGATATAAAACATGATGTAACTTTGAAATGATGCGCCCCTTACAACTATCATGAATGATGAGAATATTTTTATGTCATTATGTGCTTGAAATGGGTGATGCACCCTTCTTGTGGCTCCATGCCAAATAAAAATTGAGGATTGCGTCCAACCTATTCCTAACTAGAGTGAACAAAGAACTTCCCCTTCTCTCCAATCTCAAATATAATGAAACATTTTTGCAGCCTTGGGTAGCATTATTACTTGTTCATTGAAATTGTTTATTCTTTAAATTTATAAGTTTTGAATTTAAATTTAGTAACTAGATTCCAAATCTTGTTTACCCCTTTTCTATTCCAGTAGTAAACTCTGCAGAATTTTATTTTTGAGAGTGCTTGTAAATGTCTTAGAAATCATATTAGGATTTTCTCTAAAGTAGCCACTTAGTCAACTCTATATCATGCTTTAGTGCAAGGATAAAACCTACAACTACAACCAGTAACATCCATTCCTCTAGTTTTTATTTTGTTAGATGCAGGGACTTCACAGTTCATATAGTTTTAACCAGTATAAAAAAATGACTCCCTTTATGATCTAATTGTGTACCCAACTGTAGACCATCTTTTATCAACACTTGATTAGAATGCTTGATGTCTGATACTCCACTACCTTCATTTATTGTAAAAAAATTAGGCATTGACATGATTTTATAATTATTATAATAGATCTGTCATTATTGGAGACATGAGTCAGCCTTTATAGATTGCACATCACCTTTAAATGAAATATGGAACTTATGTGATGATGAACTCGATAAATGGAAAAGAACTGCCTTGAGCCTTGGCCTTAAACATTTATCTCATTATTGCAAACTATAGGATGCAAGTATGAAAGATGGAGTTATCACCTAGGATTACAAAGGTCTAATCTAAGTGTTAACTTAGTCATAGGTGTTAGAAAAATCCCTCTCCTCAATTGATTTAAAGGGTGATAGATCAATGGATGAGCACTTACCTTATGAGCAGGATGTTGGTGGTTCGATTCCTCCATGCCCTACCTAAATTAACATGATATTGTACTTTGTTTTCATGAAGATGATATTTAGGTTAATTTATTATAGTGGAAATCCATTGGCTTTCATACATTGTTTTATACAGGGATGATTTTAAGGAACCATACTTATTTAAAAGTGTATAAATGTTGGTGAATCTTACCAATTCTTAAAACACCAACTATAAAATGTTTGGTGATGTTTTTAAAAAAATATTTTAATTTCCAAAGATTTTATATAGTTTATATAATAATTTGGCGATTTTTTAAGGTGAAATTGTTTTACCCCATCAAAATTGGGCAAAACAGGGCTTCAAAAAATGCAAAATGGCGAATCTTTTTTTTGAGAAAAACATGGAAAAATAGCCTATGGGATAAATTTCCCCCCTAAAATTATCCACGGTTTTATATATTGTCTATAGGGAGAAAATCATCTTAGTCTTGGGAGATAAAATGATTTTCATATATTTACATTTTATAGTTTCTCTAGAGAGATTTTTTGGTATCTGGAGTTTGATGAACAAATCCTAAAATTTATAAATCTTAAATTCCAAATTCTCAACCATATTTAACTAAAGTAGGATTGGTGTAACCTTTGTCATTAACATGCAATAATGTTCACATATGGGTTGGTATGATGATGATGCCAAAGCCTATGACCATCATTGCCTCCTCGTCAACATGGGTATACTTATAACAACAATAGTAAAAAAGTCATGGCTTATATTAACAATTACAATAACATTTGGAAGAATCATATTTCTTCTTATGATGTACGTAATAGTTCATCAATGAGGTTGCATTGTCTTTTCTTATAAACGTGTGCAAGTGCTTCGACTTATTCATGATATACAAGTTATGATTATATGTGATCTAAATATGTTTTTGAATTTGATTAGGTTTCAACAAAATCTAGGATTTTTTGTTCTATTTGTCTCAATGCATAGATTCCAATCCTAGGTGATGCAAAGTTGATCCAACTCACCTATCTTCTTGGCACTTTCCCCTTTAAAAATTGCCTCTATCTGCAGAACAATATATGATGCATCGTTGTTTAGTTTCTATTCTTTTCTTGGTTGTTTTATCTCCAAAACACCCCTTTGTATCTATGGATCGAGCCTTCATTAAATGAAACCTAACCATGATCATAACCTAGCTATTTCAATAAGAGCTTGCTGCACTCAAAGCTTAAAATTGAGACAAAAGGAAAGCACAAAGTTTCACAGTTAATTTTTCATTACTCTTAAACAACTTTAATTTGTTTAAATTCATCAATTTTAGAAGAAAAAAAAGTTTTAAAATCACTCTGGAAATCCTTTATTCTTATAATTTTAGAAATAAAAAAGCTATGAATTTATGAACAACCCTTAAAATTAACTATAAAAGTACTTCAAATTATGTGTATTCCAAAGTTCTACAAAAATTTTGCATGTTACTTTAGTTCTTAGAACCATAGTAGTTGTTAATTTTCCTGTTAAAAAAATTGTGAAACTCTACTCCAGAGTCGTTAGGTATATCAAGCCGATTGTATTTGATATATTTAACTTTAAAGAGTCCTTTCCAGTTCATCTATAATTATTGGATTTGTAGAAGTTAAGCCTTGTAGATTTAATGGGTATGTTAAAGATTTACAAAAAAATCAATTTACTGAAGTCCTCGTAATATAATGTCATAACCCCAAATTTTCACAAAAATTAAAATATTTAATGTAACATAAAATGTCTAAAGTCGTAGTTTAATAACTACTAGCAGCTTAGCAAAAAAATGAAACAGTTAACAATATGTAACGATTAACTTCAACACATACAAACTAATACCATTTTAATTTTGATATGTTATGTATATGACCTGCATTCAGTTGCTTCTAGTTGTACTGATGATTTGCTTTCGTCAAGTAGGTGAGAAGCTATGTTCTAATCTGGGCTTACTTAGCAATTGCTAACTCGGCTGGATTTCTGGCTCTTACAAGTTCAGCAGGTAAATTTTTTTGAACAAGTAGGAGTTTGTTTTTGCGTTAAAACAAGAAGTACTTCTTTAGCATAATAAAAATGCTAGAGTATAATTTGATTAATAAAGGGCCAGGCTATGCTGAGGTAAAGTACTTCCTTTACTGTTTTTGAATCTATGACAGTATTTTAAGTTAGTCGTAAAGACCAATATTCCTAATATGCTAGTGCTCTTTATTAGCATGAGTTCTACTTAAGTTTTGCTTTCTGATGTGATATGTCTAGTTACTCACAAGTTCTTATGATGAGTATTGGGCTCATGATTTCACATAGAAACATTTTCACTGAAGCATGAAAATACTGCTAATGCTATGTCTATAGTTCAAAGTACTGCTTTATAAGCTAGCTATAATTTCGATTTTCTCAACTTCACCATATCACTTGTATTATTGCAAGATTACATTATCATATCGCTTAATAAAATTTCTAAGTGATTTTACTTTTAACCCTAGGTAGTCTTACTACCTTGCAACTACCAAGGTGTAGTTTAAATATTGGTTTAATTTATTAAGAGTTTGGTTCTTATAGAAACCAAATGAACAATAACTTCCAACAAGTCTTCTAACCATAATATTGTCGACTTATGCATTAGTAAGAGTTGTACTATGGTGAATTATCACATAACATTTACTTACATACAGTTATTCTATAAACAAATTACTTTACCAACTTATGTATACATAACACTAGTTTTAAAACATAGTATTATTTATTAAACATAAGGTTTGTATGAATAGCTATTAGTAGTGCTATCGACTCAAGGTCAAAGACATAATCTCCACTATTGTTTTTTTCATATAAATGTTTTTACAAAAGATTGATTTCAAGGTTTTCATAATAAAAATGTTATCAATACATACAAATGTTTTTACTATAGCTTGATTGTATTGATTATCCAAAAGCAATGATATGAGTTGACTTTAAAACAACATTATTGTCATGGTAAGATATAAATTATTGGAAATAATAGTGTTCACCCGAAAGTGCAGGAGAACTATGTAGATCGACCCACTACTGATTAAAAATCTTAATGGGCACGTGGATGAGTTTCCACCATGCGTTGGTCGATTTATAAGCTCACAAAGAAACCCTATTTCTTCATTCCCCTTCGAGGGTTTGGCTCTATGTTGTTTGGGTTTCTTTGTGGCCATGAGAGGCTCGCTGGTTCACGTTTGACAGCTCCATTTTGGGTGTAGTAAAGTGTTATATCGCTTGTGTAAGAGTTGAGAGATACATAGTTTGTATATTGGTTTCTTTCTACAGGCATTGTATCGTCGTGAGTGTGGGTTTACTCTATCAGTAGTTTAGACTATTGGGACATAGCATTTCCCTTGCCATTGCTTATAACCTGCTCCATCGCCGGTGTAAGTCTGGAAGGTGAAACCTGCTGCCTCTATCACAAGTTAGCATGAGGCTTCATTTCTTCAAGGTGTTGTTCTTCGTGCTGGTTAAGTCTCCTCCTCTGCTCCAGACTCTTTATTCGCAGGTAAGGTTTTACCCTGCTCTCATTTCTTCTCTAAGTACTATTTCAGTTTTTAATACAAAGAATACCACTTCTAAAAATCGCATTGGTCTTGTTTTTGCAAGTTACAGTTGCAGCTTCAAGTATGAAGGAAACTACTCTTGAGTTAGTGAACTTCGTGGCCATAACCGGTAAGCCCTAATTTGTCGTGGAATCTCCCTGCTTGCAGAGGTTATTGGAAAGAAGCTACAGTTTGAAGGGAAGCATGGCTTCGATTCCTCCAATGTATAAATGCTTAGTTTATGTTATTACTCAGTTTCCTTGTTAAAAACCCTTGCATGTTGCTGGGTAGATCCGGCTTATATGCCGTGACTTGACTGTAGTTTCTTTGTTTTGTAAAATGATTACAGCCTTACAGCTTGATAATATCATACTTTAAATTTTAAGATATGGGGGTTTTTCCTGCACTCAAGGTTTTAAAATAACTCCTGTTTCGACTACTTTGTTTATTATAATTTAACTTGGAAATACTAATACTGTAAAATAGGTTTTATTCTTCAACTATCAATGAAGTAAGTTATTGTTAATGATATTTTTGTAAGTAAATATTGTTATTGTGAAGTAATGTAAAATTTATAAATTTATACTTATCAGTTCAGGATATAATAGCTAAGGTTTACTGGAAATGAAACCCTTGTATAAATGTGTTCTTAAATTAATTATTATTTGGGCACTATTTCTTGTTGGCTTCTAATTCACTATTACAGGTGTATTGTTATTCATTAACCTATTTATGAAGTCTTTAAATTAAAAGGGTTTATAAATATATTATTAAGTTTTAAGGATAAGACTCTAATTAGTCTAATGCATAGTTTATAGTCTTCTTGTTAAATTTGTTTACACAGTTATCAATGTGAATGGATTAAAACTTATATGAATTAATTTATAAAAGGATAAGTGAATTGCTAGGGTTTCAACCCTCAAGTTTTCTTACACAAGTTATAAGCATGTTTGTTAAATACACAATAGTTTCCAAATATGTAATTCTTAGTTTATTTTAGTTAATGTTTACATTTACGCTTGTTTTTATTTACTATTCTGTAACTTTGAAAATATTCAGAGCTCTATAAAGAATAGAACATTAACTCTGTAACTCTGTTTACTTTTCATAAATAAAGGGTTTATAAGCATAACCCTAATATGGTTTATATTAAGTAATAGTTTAAGTTTTAGTTAATAGTTTTAAAAGATAAACTGTGTGGTTAATATCTTATTTATATACTTAGTTTTTATCTTATATAAGCTTTTATTTTATCAGTATACTATTACTGTAACTCTAGTGTAGTTTATTGTTTCTTTTCCTGCATTTTATTTAGTTATACTAAGTAAAAACAGTAAACACAAATAAATCATAACACTGTTTGTCCTTCATAATATTTTAAACATTGTAATAAATTTACTCTGTTATCTATAGATACAAAATCCTATCTACTATTTTCATTCTCTTATCTACTTAAAGCATTCTAACTGTGCTAGAGTACGACCTGGTTTCCAATTGTGGAAAAACACAGTTTAGAAATTCATTTTCATTCTAACACATTATTCTCTAAATCCATTTCATTTCTATAACAATCTAATAAGAATACTAAACCTAAAATCTCACAAACTGAACTTTTAACATTCATATAGCAGTTTAACTAAGATTTATTCAACCAAAATAGTAAAATAAAATAACATAGAACCTATTGAGGACAGACAACAACAGCTTTAGGAGGTCGTTCCTCCCTACCAATCTCTTGGAGAGCGCTCAAACAACGCTTCCTCAGGACCCCCAAGCCTGTTCGTGGTCTTCTTGGCTGAGAACTGGGTGGAGAATGCAAACAGTAGAACCCTCTGTCAACTAAGTAGTTCAATCCCTCAGTAAAACACTCTGCTCTCAGTAGTATGATCTTCAGCTTAAAAGCTGCAACTAGATCAATCAACAGTTATCCCCTCAAACACTTTCTAGATTTCCATTCCATTGAATTTATCTAAAGTACATTCATTCAACCTGAATGATCACTTCTCTAGAATGAGTAGCCTCAGCTCTCTTCAATGGGAATTTTTATAAAGATTGCCTAGGTCTTTTGGGTCAGTTTTCATTAATTGAGCCACCTTCTCTAATTCCACTTTCTTGGGGAATCATGACCACAAATGTATAGAGGTTTCCATCTGCAACAGTTGGAAGCGGTTTGAGGATGCTGCCACATGTCAATTTGCTCTCCACCCAGTCTCCTCCACCAATTTGACCAGTAAACACTCTTTTAACAGCTCTCCTAAGTTGTTGTTTCCTCATTTATTTGTTTATAAATAAAAATTCAGAATTTACATTAAATATCCTTGACCCCACTGGGTCATCAATTACAACTTAGCATAAAATTTAACATATTGTTCCTGAAATAATATAATTTTTTTTTTGCAAAATTGGGGCATGTGACATACACACCCCCTAAAATTATAACATCGTCCTCGATGTTATTTATTCCTCGTCCTCAGAATTCCCCTGGAACAGAATTGGATATGCATCCCGCATATAACTTTCCAATTCCCAGGTGGCTTCCTCTAGACTAAGGTGCTTCCATTGCACCTTCACCTGACCAATGGTGCGGTTCCAAAGTGTGATCTCCCTTCGCCTAAGGATACAATCCGGTTCCACCAGAAAATATCCTTCTGGTTCCACCTTCTACTTCCACCATGGAAGTTTGATAGTTTTCTTGTCGATTATCCAGGGCTACATTGATCCTGGGCATAGTCCTCACTAAATCTCCAACAGTTATCTCCTCCTGTAATGTATGGATATTACTGACAATCTTTTTCCGATTAGGATAGACTGAGGCATAATGTGGGCCATTACACTCCCAGCACTTTATGGGTTCTTTTCGTTCAAAGTTTTTCATGTAATTACCATGATTATTAGCAGACTCTTTACTCTTTTGATTGTTCTGATTGTTTCGTGAATTATTCTTATTTCCTTGGAAATTCTTATTAGGAAAATTTCTAGCCTTATTATTTTTAGAATTCCGATTGGGCACAAACTCCTTCTTTTGATCATAATTATTATTCTTTTTGGCCTTCCAGTTGGCCATACTCTCCCTTTTCCTATTCTATTCATAACAGAAATTGGCTTTCCTCATAGCTTCTTCCATAGTTTTTGGATTGTCATACTCAATCCTATCCTTTATGTGATAAGGTAAACAGCTGAGGAATCGTTGTAACTTTGGTTTTTCATCTACAAGGTATGGCACATACCTAAGAAAACTTAAAAACTTATTGTTCAAATCTTTCATAGTCATTGTACCTAGTTTAAGCTCATAAAATTCTTTAGCTCTTTATTCATAGTATTGTTCAAATAAGAATTTATTTTTAAAGTACTTCTTGAAGGTACTCTAGTTTCTGTTCTTCTCTTTTATTCCTTTCACTCTCTTTAAATCTTGCCGCCATATATCAGCTTTCCCTCAAAGATTATAGATAGCAATTCTAACCTTTAATTGGTTAGAATAGTTATAAATCTAAAAGTACTTCTTCATTCCAGATAACCAGGATTCCGCTTCCTCCCCCTTCTCAGTTTCCCCATTAAAGGTTTGTCGTTTGATCTTTTTAAACTCCCCAGAAATTTCTTCATATGGTTTATATTTTATTTTTCTGGTATAGTGGTTATCGTCACTACTATCACTAGTAAAATGAAAATTGCGTTGATCACCAAACACTTTGGAAGATGAGATGCTTTCATTTTTAGTCTGTTTAGTCTTTTTATACTTATGTCAGTAACTTAAATATTTTGTATAAGCTCTTTTACCCCTTCTCTCGGTTTGAAATATTTCTTTTAGGATCTAATTCAGCTCCTCCCGAGCTCTCAGAATCCTCTCATTTTCTTTTTTAACAAATTCCATTTCAAATTTTAATTCTTTTACCGTTTGTAAAAGTTCTGAGGAATTAGTGGTTATGTCTTCTTGTATAGGGTCTCTTTGTAAATTTTCTTGTTCAATAAAGGGAGATTCCTCTTCTGCATATTCCTCCAATCTTTCCATACCTATTGTTAAACTCAAAAACAAATTTCTTTGTTGAATAACATTAAAAGAAAACAAGATCACCAAAATGATTTAATACACTATTTCATATAAGCAAGTTGAGCTTCATCAAGGCCTAGTGTTTGAACCTTGTGCTCTGATACCACATGTCATAACCCCGAATTTTCACAAAAATTTAAAATTTTTAATGTAACATAAAATGTCTAAAGTTGTAGTTTAATAACTACTAGCGGCTTAGCAGAAAAATGAAACAGTTAACAATATGTAACGATTAACTTCAACACATACAAACTAATACCATTTTAATTTTGATATGTTATTTATATGACATGCATTCAGTTTCCTCTAGATGTACTGATGATTTGATTTTGTCAAGTAGGTGAGCAGCTATGTTCTAATCTGGGCTTACTTAGCAATTGCTAACTCAGCTAGATTTCTGGTTCTTTCAGGTTCAGCAGGTAAATTTTTTTGAACAAGTAGGAGTTTGTTTTTGCGTTAAAACAAGAAGTACTTCTTTA
Source organism: Pseudotsuga menziesii (assembly GCA_001517045.1). Lineage (NCBI taxonomy): Eukaryota > Viridiplantae > Streptophyta > Pinopsida > Pinales > Pinaceae > Pseudotsuga > Pseudotsuga menziesii. The sequence continues at coordinate 541 of LPNX010706541.1, read as the reverse complement.
GCATAAAAAAAATGCTAGAGTATAATTTGATTAATAAAGAGCCAAGCTATGCTAAGGTAAAGTACTTCCTTTACTATTTTTGAATCTATGACAGTATTTTAAGTTAGTCGTAAAGACCAATATTCCTAATATGCTAGTGCTCTTTATCAGCATAAGTTGTACTTAAGTTTTTCTTTCTGATGTGATATGTCCAGTTACTCACAAGTTCTTCTGATGAGTATTGGGCTCATGATTTCACATAGAAACATTTTTACTAAAGCATGAAAATACTACTAATGATATGTCTATAGTTCAAAGTGTTGCTTTATAAGCTATCTATGATTTCGATTTTCTAAGCTTCACCATATCACTTGTATTATTGCAATATTACATTATCATATCGCTTAATAAAAAATTTGAGTGATTTTACTTTTAACCCTAGGGATGATGCACAATCATGAACTCCTTTAAGGACACTTTAGATGCCACATAATACTGAAATAAACGGAAAACTCTGATTTTAGGTGACAATTAGGGGTACTTCCCTAACTTATTTCAAGAT
>LPNX010706499.1:75756-103293 GCA_001517045.1 Pseudotsuga menziesii | reverse complement strand
CAAAAGGACAAGGTACAGTAAATCTTGAGAATGGTTATTTTTCCAATGTTCTGTATGTACCATCTCTTGCATCAAACCTCCTGAGTGTCTATCAAATGAACTATACTGGAGTGCCCAAGAGAGTATCCTTCGGTCCAGATGATGTACAAATTACTGAACTTGCATCCGGGAAACATGTGGCAAAATGATTTGCAAATCATCATGCAAAAGCCTATGATTTTTCCCATTTTGTGGAGGATGCAAAGCCCACAGCTCTGTTGACTCATGGAAATGACGTTAGTAGGCTCTGGAATGAGAGGTTTTGCCACCTAAACTTCAAGTACCTATAGCAATTACAGAAAAATTCCATGGTTGAATTCCTCCCACTCATCAAAGCTACCACCGAAATTCGCAAAGGCTGTATTTTGGGCAAGCATCCTGAGCATATGTTTGATCGAGGGAAGGCAAGCTGAGCATCAAAAAATTTAGGGCTGATTCAGTATGATATAAGTGGACCAATTCCCATCACATCCTTGAATGGATCTCAGTATGTTCTCACTTTTATATATGATTTTTCTAGATATACATGGGCCTTCTTCATCAAGAAAAAGTCAGAAGTTTGAGAAAAATTCAATAAATTAAAAGCACTGATTGAGAATGCATCTGGGAAAAAGATAAAAACTTTGAGATCTGATAATGGTGGGGAATATATCAGTAATTAGTTGCTTCATATATGTTATTAAAGTGGTATTCAGATCCAACATTCAATTCCCTACACTCCCTAGTAGAACGGTGTAGTGGAGAGAAAGAATCAGTCTCTCAAGGAGATGACCACTTGCATGCCGAAATCCAAGAAGGTGGCTGCAAATTTATGGTCTAAGGCCATGAATACTGCTGTATACATTCATAACAGAGTGCCTCACTCATCTATGAAATGGAATACCCATTTCAAATCCTACTTCGGACACATGCCGGATGTGTCAAATCTCAAGGTGTTTGGGTCCACTGCATGGGCCTGAATTTCGCATGATAAGAGGAAAGCTTTGCAACCGCAAAGTGTTGAATGTTTGTTTATTGGATATCCTAATGAATATAAAGGTTTCAAGATGATGGATATCAGAAAAAAACAAATCCTCATTGAAAGAAGATTTCCAGTTCGATGAGCATCTTCAAGAGGTAGAACTAGTGAAGGAGAAAACCACTGAATTTCCTTCCTATTCTATTGAATCTCTGGATGATGAAATTGGGGGTAATGACCCTGATTTGGAACCTCTCATATATGATATTAGTGACCATAAATAATCAAGTTCAAGCTCAAAACCTGAAGTGAAAACACATCTCCCAACTTGGGCCAGACAAACACTTTCTTCCATCGGTGACAACATTGGAAATCCTAATGATCCTAGAAGAACGTGGTCTGATTTCCAAAAAACAGGAATTGCGATCTCTTTTCATGACTATTTTCTGTCCTAAACTTGTTATTTAATTATAATTTCATACCATAAGTCTTACTACCATGCTCAGGAAGATCTAAGATGGCAAGCTACGATGGATGAAGAGATGAATTCTCTTCAAAAGAATGCTACTTGGGAGCTAGTTTCTCTTCCTCTGGGGAGGAAATTAGCTCAATACAAGTGGGTATTTCAGACAAATGTTGCTGCTGATGGAAGCCCCTGAAAATATAAGGAAATTCTGGTAGGAAAAGGGTAGAGTAGCACCTGTAAATATAAGGCAAGGATGGTAGGAAAAGGGTTCTCCCAGGTCCAAGGTGTGGACTATCATGATACCTTTGCATCGGTTGTGAAAATGGACTCCATGTTGGCAAAGCCCCACTAGAAAAGCCTCATCCATAGGAGTTCTCACTTTTTCGATGCCCAACGAGCATGATCTCCCTAAGAACTAGTCGAGACAGGTTTTACCCTACCCAACAACATCCGTAGAGCGAACGAAGTCTCACCCAAGATGTTCAAGGGAGAGCTGTTAGAACTGAGTTTTCGACAGTAAGAAAGGAATATATGGCATTTGGGGGTTTTATTAGATAACTAAGATAGTTATCACATTTCATATTCACAACTACAGATCTAACAGATCACAGCATTCATTTATCACAGCAGGATCATTCATAAAACAGCTCGGATCTAATAGATCACATCATTCATTTATCACATCATTATCATTCATAAAACAAATTTAATAATCTTCATCACCATTCATCATTCATATTAATTCTATGCAATAAATCCAAAATAGATAATTCTTCTCCACAACAAGAGACCGATTACAACCCAAAATTCAATATCTGACACAGATAGATTGCACATTATTCAAAATAGAATACTCATCAAGACCATAGACAAATCACAATAGATTGGAATTATCTCACGCTGATCATCATCCTGATTCTGATCCCTATCCTCCCTCTTACAATTGTAAAGCTAGCTCTATATATAAGCTTTCACGTTTACATCAAATGTCCACTTCTAACTAACTTCTAAACACTAATGACCTATGCCCACAGAACGTGGTCAATTAATACATTAAATATTCAAAAATTGTTATCCTTTCACCCATCGCATTGATTTGGCCTTGTGCAATCTCATGTGAGCTTGCGCAACTACCATGACACTGTGCAACTTAATTAGCCAAAACCCCTGCCAACAGGCCCCCAACACAGTCTTGTGGCTCGTCCTCGAGTCACATTATGTTGACAAGGTATATGCCGATGTATTGTCCTTGAAATATTAAAACTGCTATGAGATCTCTCAAACCTAGAGCTGGACTCTTTCGGCACTGCTTTGACAGTTGAGAAAATCCTACTACACAGGGTGTGTTTCCCCAGCCTTACCATCGACCACGTTGTGACCATCTTGCACTACCTATAGTGTTGCGACTACTTTGGTAGACAGCTTCCCACCAACTCTTTGAAACTCATCCAACTAGGCACGATGCCGCTTTGTTGCTGTTCTTGGGCACTGGTAGCTCTCTGTTGCAAGTCCTTCAACTCCTCAGACCGCGTGATCTGCACATGAGTAATAGTGCTCTCAATGACATCTTCAGTGTCGTCAACTATCCTTCAGCTTATTACACCTACATGGTCAACTGGTCGAGTTGTTCATCTTGGAAAATGCTTTGCCAGAACTACATCATCGCCTCCATGATTGTCTTTTCTTCTTGCTACATTGTTTCAAACTGGGCCTCTATCTCCTCAACAGTAGCCTTTCATTTGGCAACCTGCTCTAGGGGCGTCTCTAGATGGACTGGGGCATTGAGCAGAAGGTTGGTGTCCTGGAGTTGGGCAATAATATCTCCAAGTCGCTTGGACTTAGTGTTTGTAGTAAGATCAGTCATGCTTTCAAAGATATGTTGATATGCCTCATCAATAGCTTACTCGACATCACCAGAACTTGCACATAGCTATGCCTTCTCAATGATGAGGTGGTCTTGTGCCTTCTTAAGCTCAGTGATTTCCTCGGTAGCCTTACATTGTAGCTCAACCTGTGCTACTTTAGATGCCTCAATTTCCCATACCTTCTCTTCCACCAGCTACACCTTAACCTGATGCAACTCCTTAGCTTCTTTCTGTAGCTTTTTAGTTGTGATCTATGACTACACATATCCATCAGTAAGGTCCTTCTTCCTATCTGCCAATTCCTGGGTAGAAACATGTTGCAGCTCCACCAGTGCTTGAGTAGGTAACTTGTTAGTATCCAAGGAAATGATCTGGGGAAGTTGCAGTAACATGTTAACTTCTTCACTCCCTGCATCGATTGCAGTCAGAAGAACTTGCATGTTCCTAGCTCGTAGCTCAATGCTGATCGACGGGAATTTCTACCTCACATTTCTCTCGAGTGTCTTCCTGGAAACAACATCATAAATAGAATTCAACTTATGTCTTACCGCAAAAAACTCTTTGTGGTTGGACTCTCGTATTGCTTGCGTCGCATCCTCAGAGGAGTGAGTGACCACTTTGATGAGCCGCTTCAGTTGGTCCTCTATCCCTGATCGGGTACCGCTTCCTACATAATATTCTAGGCCCTATTTGGTTCAAGTTTCCTCCTACATGCGTTGTGCTTTGGCCTCAAGGTCTATCGATGATTCATTGTCGTAGTCATGAACACTCAGCTCCTTCTAGATAGGCTCATCCAGGGAATCAGGTGGTGGCTCCTTTGAGACTTCCTCCTGACTTGAACCCGGGTCTCTCAGGTGAGAGTCAAGTATCCTAACCAACTAGAATACAACGAAACCATTTGTTGGAAAATCCCCACCAACAAAGCCTCCTTGACAAGGGTTCTCACTCTTTCGACACTCAACGAGCATGATCTCCCTGAGCACCAGCCTAGACAGGTTTTACCCTGCGCAGCAACATCCACAGAGAGGACGATGTCTCACCTGAGATGTTCGAGGGAGAGTTGTCGAAACTGAGTTTCCAGTAGTAAGAAAGGAAGATATCGCATCTGGGGGTTCGATAGCATAACTATCAGATTACAGAACTAAGACAGTTATCACAATTCATCTTAACAAATACAGATCTAAAAGATCACATCATTCATTTATTTCATCAGTATCATTCATAAAACAACTTTAATAAGATTCATCATCATTCATCAGAATTGCGACATAATTCGGGTAGATTGCACCATCAATTTATTGCAGCAACATCAGTAAATCATAAATAGATTCAATACACTTCTCATTGACATCACAACAAAGAAAACAAAAAAATAGAAGACAACAGTTAGGAAACAACTGTCATGTCATATTAATTCTGCGCAATAGATCCAAAATAGATAATTCTTCTCCACAGCAGGAGACCAATTACATCCCAAAATTCAGTATCTGACACAGACAGATCACAGATTGTTCAAACCAAAAGACTCATGAAGACCATAGACAGATCACAATAGATTGGACTTGTCTTGCACTGATCAACATCCTGATTATGATCCCTATCCTCCATCTTACAATTGCAAATCTAGCTCTATATATAGGTTTGCGCCTTTACATCAGAGGTCCACTTCTAACTAACTTCTAACCACTAATGACCTATGTCCACAAAACGTGGTCAATTAATATATTAAATATTCAAAAATGATTATCCTTTCTCCCATTGCGTTGATCTGGCCTTGTGCAGTGTCGCGTGATCTTGTGTAGCTTCCACGACACTACGCAACTCACTTACCCAAAATTCCTGCCAACACTCCATCTGCCTAGTTTTTGAAATTGCGGCATCCAAGCATAGGAAGTACATCATATGGATGTTAATTCTGCCTTTATCCATGGATATCTTCTTGAGGAGATATACATGAAGCAGCCCGAGGGCTACATTTCATTTTCATCTTTGGATTGCAAATTAAAGAAGTCACTATATGGGTTAAAACAGGCCCCAAGAGAGTGGTATTCCAACATGGCTGCCTTCCTTCTCTTGCAAAAATTTCAAAGGTGTAAATCAGATCCGAATGTGTATCTATAGCAATATGATGGTCATTTTCTTATCATTTTTTTATATGTTGATGATCTTTTTTATTACTGGTAGCACTATTACTTTCATTTTAGTCATAAAAACTACCCTCCATGATGCATTTGAGATGAGCGATTTAGGCCTCTTGAAGCAATTTCTGGGGCTTGAAATTGTACAAAACTCTGATGAGATAATGGTCACTTACTCTCAATACATATCATACCTATTAGTTAAGTTTAACATGTGTTAGCGTCGGGATTTTTGTGCCCCGAAGGTTGAGGGGGAGGGCCCGCTCTTGGCGTAACAACAGAACCACTTTAAACTGCACCTCCGGCCCTGCGTAGTCAGAGAGGGATCTCTTGTTTGTCACCGGAGTCTACTCTGCATAACATCTTCATTCTTGTGTGTCACCGAAGTCTAATCCGCATAAGATTTTCAATTGGCAGGATCAGGGGGCCAGGATCTTGAATGGAACAAAGTATGTAAAGGTGAGGTTCAATGTGGGACTATCGGGGTGGGAACCATTGGCAATGGAGTCGAGAACCTGCGTATTGAACGCTTGCAAGAGGAAAGGAAGGAATAGGGTAGAAAATAGAGGCAAGGTAGGCGCTAATCTCCCAATAAGGATATTTTTAGTGGGTGGTTGGAGGATGAGAGAGAGAATAGTCCATCGCGTGGAGCACCAGAGAGATGAATTCCACGCAACTTTAGAAGAACAATTGATAAATGACTGGAACAACAGCCAAATCATAACAAATATGAATTCCTAACTACTATACCCTAAGTTGCAAACATGAAAATAAATCAACATAATGGAATGAAAACAAGGAACACATTGCACATAAAATAAGATACATATTGGGAAAAGCAACGACACATGAATCTCTGCTATGATGAACAACTCCTCCTCTGCAATTTTTATTCATAACACGGGCATCAAAACTTATTTACAATGGATATCCTCAGCACTAGAATGTTTCCCAATCCAAACAACTAACTCCTTCCTCCCTCTATCTGGAGTGTATTTATACTATTCTAATGCTGAGACTACCAAACAAAAAAGTGTTACAAGTCACTATCAAGCGTTTAAAGGGAGTGGACTATCGCCACGTTTTACAAATATAAACAGCATCATGGAGATGTGGTGCATGGCGCGTGATAAAGCAGAATGACACCATAGATATTTCTACCATCCTGCTTCAATCCATTGCCTGACTACTTTCTCTGACCCATATTCCTTCGTCTGGTAACACTATTAGAGGAGGAGGGTGGGAAGAAGGTGGGCATGCACTTGGTGATGATAAGCAACTTAAGAAGCTTATCATCATTGTACTGCTCTCTTCCGCCTACAAGGAGGGTTTTCCCATAATCCATACAGCTGAGTGTGCATTTGACCTTCTCCTTGCCCACGACCAAACAACCAAGTGGAGATCCTGGGGGTGGCGTTGAAGGCTCCGGGCTCACATGGTCCCAGTACAAGCATTTTCTCCAACAGTTCTGTCACCACTATGAGCTAGGACTTCGGAGGTCATGACTGCAGCCGAGAGTGTCGGAGGGACATCGCTGGGATGTCAAAACCCATGCACTGCACATCCAGAGACCGGGTTGTGTATAAGCGGGTGAATCCCACTTGGTATTTAACATATGTGTCCCGGTGGTTGGTGATTTTCTGGTGTCGACAACCAGAACATAGATTCATGTTTTCCTACCAAGAGTACCCCTTGTTGAATAAATTTCTCGAACCACACAGTCATGGTTTTCTATGAAGGACTTCAACACTTCTCGAAACTCAACCCTATATCTCTTATCATCTACATAGTTCCATGCCTCAAATATATTTGGAAGATGGTGTTATATAGTGTGAGCAGAGACGGATCAGGAAGGGATATACCCTCAGAGTAGCTTTGATGGTGGCATGTGTGATGCCAGGGTGTGGGTCTTTCCTCCTGATGTTTCAATCATATTATCCGGTATGGCTAAGATCCCAAGCCATTCTCGCATGGCTACCAGGTTGGTTCCAAGGGCTATGGATTTGACCATCTCTTTCCCTTTCAATTACCTTGATGGTGGCATCTAGTTGTTTTAGTTTGTCGCATCCTTCGACCTCATGTAAATGCCAAGTCTGTCATCTCAACGAATCAAACCTCCATATTTCGCACGGTTCCCTTCGAAGTGAACCACGTGCCATACTTGTGAACCGAGGAAATTAGCATCGCTAGACAAGACATCCATCTTAGGCTTATCACGAATGGCATCGGAGGAATCGACCAATATACAATGGGGGAAGATTATACGGATGAATGCATCCTCCATTGTCATCTCTGCACTGGATGTGAAATCACGTACCCTTGGAGACATCTTAGCCATCCGATTCGAAGAATCTTTCATGTCCACTTTCCACATTCCATTCCTTCTACCTCTAACTTTTCTCCTTTGAACACCGCAGGCAGCTCAGGATCATGACATGCTTTCAACCGTCGATTGCGACCAATCCTTCATGCAGCCATAGATCTGAGTGGGCCCCACTATCTGTTGCAATGGGAAGCTTTTGGTATTCATCGTGCCAGTACGCACTACGAAATAGACTGTGGCCGTATATTTCTCTCCAATATTATCGTGGTCGTTGATCTTCGCGATTGGTACCCCTCCTTCACGATTTGAAATCGTGGCTTTTACATGTGTAGGTATGGTTTGTGAAATTGATTGAGGTCGTAGATCTGACACAGATCTCATATCGACCATAGAATGTTCCGACATTTAACCCATTTCACAAATTGGAAATGTGGCTTTGGTCGAGCATGTCTACTCGCACAAAATGGTTTAGAGCCATTGATCCATCTTCGATCAATTTCAGCCTTTGATCTCGAGCGTCACCCAACGCCTTTAGCACATCTTCCATTTTCTTCTTTGCTTTGAACCTCTAATATCCTGAAGGAGAGTTCACATGAAGTTCATGGGAAAGAGACCCTCATTGAAATCCTATCAGGTTCTTAAATCAACTATTAAAAACAGAGTGTTAACAATTGGCTCCACGAGGGATTCTATCCTCCCAGTGAGGTAGCAAAGAACCCTAGTAGACCAAGTGCCAAACCCTTGGGATGCTTTCAATCTTTCTTTGACACCTCCATTATGCTCTGAGCTACTGCTTTAGCGAATTCATGCCACTCTTGCAAATCAAGTTGGTGACTGTAAACCTGTGCTGGTAACTGAAAAATGAAAACAACTAAAATAGTAATGAACGAAATGCTCGATGACTGCCGAGCTTATTTTTTCTCTACCTACTCTACCTAACTTTGTACACAAATATGATTAAGCGAAATCAGACTTCCAATGAAGCCAATCAAGCAACTTGCCTAATATTTTTGTTCTTTCATTGTGCTTGATGGACAAAAATGAAATAGATGATGGGAGAAGGGAATGATTAACAAACTGATATTCAAAGTAGGGATGCAACCAATCACTTCCTTTTCCGAGACCCTCCATGTACTCGGCTACATGGTCATAGAAATCACGGAAACCTCCAACACGTTCTGTCACTTGCTCATGGGAAAGCCGTTTGGAGCTTCCTTCTTCTAGAGACTCGTCAGGTTGACACTTGGAAGATTATAGAAAAGGACCCATAGAATCTTTCTTCAATGGAACCTCCCACTTTCCGCTCAAAATTTCTCCAACAAGAGCTTGATGTGTTTCAAGAGGGACGTCCCCTACTTTTCCAGTGGAACCGAGTAAACATATTCCTCCTATGTGAGGTGGTGCTACTGAAGGTAGAATATCAAAGAACGTGTTTATTTGGAGGATGCTACATCCGTCTTCATGGCTTGTCCCTTTACTACAGATTTTCAATATACTAGTAGCATAAGAGGAATCACCTGGCTGGTTCTTCGTATCTTCTTCATTCTTGCACAGGCTTCTAGTCTGTGCCATCTCCATTTCTTTCTATTTTTTCTTAGAGGCCTTAATCATGTGTCGTATTAATTCAAAAGAGGCATAACACAAGGGTAGGCTATCAACTCCAATGCCCCTATCATCCTTTCTCGCTTCAACCTACTGACTTCTCATGGCATATCGATTCCTCTCCTCAGCAGGATTTGCTTCAATAGCTGGATCATCAAGCATATTCCGCAGGTACTCTTCTTCATATTCATCATACACAAGCGTACCAAACTCTTTATTAAAACCATCCTTTATGGACTAGGGACGGTGCAAGTCACCATCTTCAGAGAACAGTCCTGCAAGACTGCCTGTTCCAGCCTCAGGTTGGTCATCTTTCTGCATACCATGAGAGGTCTTTGATGGGCCCAACCAATTTGCATTTATATTTTATCTCACCATAACTATCCTGATTTGACAATTTCTTGGACATATTTAAGGTTTTACTCAACCTCCAAACAATCAGCGAAAATTTGCTACAGGGTGGTTGATTTTCTCTCCAAAAGAAGCAAGGATAGGTTAGGAGGAATGGGGGCTGCATAATAGATCTTAGCAGCGTTCTCAAGAGGTTGGACTTCCTTAGGGATGTTATAATAAAATCTTGTGAATATTCTATTAAAACTAGGTATGGCCTCACCCTTACGCCTCCTCAAGGAATAAAACTCTGAAATTATTTGCTCAAATGGCCTTCTCCTACTCCAAAACTCCAAGAAGGTGCAAGAAAACTCTTCCCAAGTGTTGATGGACTTAGTTTGCAAGTTTTTAAACCATACTTTGGCATCTCCTTGCAAGAACAAGGCGAAGGCCCGCATGCATACATCATCGTGATCTATCTCAAAAAGGTCAGAGAAATGCTCAAAGGCTTGTAAATGTTTCTCAGCAGTCAAGTCTTGGGATTCTCCATCAAACTTTGGGAGGTACTTGTAATATCTCACGGGAAAATCATGGAGGATTGGAGGAAATTGTAGTGGTTTTTATCGCCTTGGAGAAATAGGAGAGACAAGGTTAGGCACAATAGCTAAGCTATTGTACAAGGTTTCATGAATTTCATAGGGGTGTCCATTGACATAGTGATCCCCTAGATAAAAATCTAGGCCATAATCAGATGTACAAGATGACGCAACGCTTTTGGTTCGTAAAGAAGGATAAACATGAATATATTCATAGCTCTATTCAAAATGAGCTGATCCATAGAAGGCTGTTTTGATAAATCTAGGAAAAGATAAGAGCAAAATTACAAGATAGGACAAGACATCCTGAAAGAAATGCAAAACCGAGTATCTGGACCTTCAGTCAGGCATTTCTAAGCTTTATAAGGGGTCCATTTTCCAGACGGATCCTGCCAGCTTTCCTTGGCCATTCGATTTCTAGGTCACACCACCAGTGGAGTCGCTAAAGTCTGAATCCTTCAAGAGTGGAGTTGCTTGGTGAAAAGTGCTCAACCTTCTTGATGTCTAGCCAATTGTTCACCATCAACAACTACATCTAAATCTTTGTCATTCTTCCTAGGGAGGATCTTCAATTTCATCCCCGAGAACCACGGTAGTTTGTTAGCACCAGGATTTTTGTGCCTCGAAGGTCGAGGGGGAGGGCCCACTCCCAGCGTAATAGAAGAACCACTTTAGACTTCGCTTACATCCCTGCGTAGTCAGAGAGGGATCTCTCATTTGTCACCGGAGTCTACTCCGCATAATATCTTCAATCTCATGTGTCACCGAAGTCTACTCCACATAAGATTTTCAATTGGCATGATCGAGGGGGCATGATCGTGAATGGAACAAAGTATGTAAAGGTGAGGTGCAAGGTGGGATTATCGAGGCGAGAACCACTGGAAATGGAGTCGAGAACCTACGTAGTGAATTCTTACAAGAGGAAAGGAAGGCATAGGGTAGCAAATAGAGGCAAGGTAGCCGCTGATCTCCCAATCAGGAGATTTTTAGTGGGCAGTTGGAGGATGAGAGAGAGAACAGTCCATCGCATGGAGCACCAGAGAGATGAATTCCATGCAAATTTAGAAGAACAATTGATAAATGTCTGGAACAGCAGCTAGAGCATGACAAGTATGATTTCCTAACTACTATACCCTAAGTTGCATACATGAAGAGAAATCAACAGACTGGAGTGAAAACAAGGAACACATTGCACATAAAAGAAGATACATAATGGGAAAAGCAATGACACATCAATCTCTGCTATGATAAACAACTCCTCTATAATTTTTATTCATAACACGGGCGTCAAAACTTATTGACAATGGAAAGCCTCAGCCCTAGAATGTTTCCCAATCCAAACAACTAACTCCTTCCTCCCTCTATTGGGAATGTATTTATACTATTCTAATGCTGAGACTACTGAACAGAAAAGTGTTACAAGTCACTATCATGCGTTAACTGTACATGGAGTGGACTATCGCCATGTTTTACAAATATAAACAACATCATGGAGATGTGGTGTGTGATAAATCAGACTGACAACACAGAGATTTCTACCATCCTGCTTCAATCCATTTCCTGACTACTTTCTCTGACCCATCCTTCATCTAGTAATACTGTTACAGGAGGATGGCAGGAAGAAGGTGGTCATGCACTTGGTGATGATAAGCAACTTAAGAAGCTTATCATTCTTGTAATTCTCCCTTCCTCCTACGAGGGGGGTTTTCCTATAAGCCATGCAGTCAAGTGTGCGTTTGACCTTCTCCTCTCCCATGACCAAAAAACCTAGTGGAGATCCTGGGGGTGGCGTCGAAGGCTCTGGTCTTGCCTGGTCCCAGTACGAGCATTTGCTCCAACAGTTCTGCCACCACTGTGAAATGGGACTTCAGAGGTGGTGACTGTAGCTGGGAGTGTTAGAGGGACATCGCTGGGATGTCAAAACCCATGCACTGCACATCTAGAGACCGGGTTGTGTATAAGCAGGTGAATCCCACTTGGTATTTCGCATCTGTGCCCCAGTGGTTGGCGATTTTCTGGTGTGGATAACCATAACATAGATTCATGTTTTCCTACCAAGAGTACCCCTTGTCGAACTAATTTCTCGAACCACACAGTCATGGTTTTCTATGAAGGACTTCGACACTTCTCGGAACTCAACCCTATATCTATTATCATCTACACAGTTCCATGCCTCAAATATCTTCGGAATATGGTGTTATATAGTGTGAGTAGAGACAGCTAAGGAAGGGCTATACCCTTAGAGTAGCTTCAATGGCGGCATGTGTGATGCTAGGTTGGGGATATTTCCTCCTGATGTTTCAATGATATTAGCTGGTATGGCTAAGATTCCAAGCCATTCCTGCATGGCTGCTAGGCAGGTTCCGAGGGCTACGGATTTGACCATCTCTTGCCCTTTCAATTACCTTGATGGTGGCATTGGGCTGTTTTAGTTCATCGCATCCTTCGGTCTCATGTAAATGCCAAGTCTGTCATCTTAATGAATCAAATTAGCATCATTGGACAAGACTTCCATCTTAGGCTTATCCTGAATGGCATTGGAGGAATTGGCCAATCTGCAATGGGGGCAGATTACACGTGTGAACGTCTCCTCCGCTATCATCTCTGCACTGGATGTGAAATCATGTACCCTTGGAGCCATCTTATCCATCTGATTCGGAGAATATTTCACATCCACTATCCATGTTCCATTCTTTCTGCTGCCAACTTTTCTCCCTTGAACACCGCGGGCAGCTCGGGATCATGACATGCTTTCAACCGTCAATCGTGATTGATCCTTCATGCAGCCGTAGATCCGAGTGGGCCCCACTGTCTTTCACAATGGGAAGCTTTTGGTATTCATCGTGCCAGTTTGCAGTATGAAATAGATCATGACTGTAGATTTCTCTCCAATCTTATCGTGGCCATTGATCTTCATGACTGCTACCCCTCCTTCACAATTTGAAATCGTGGCTTTTACACGTGCAGGTATGGTTTGTGAAATTGATTGAGGCCATAGATCTAACTCAGATCTCATCTCAATCATAGAATGTTCTGACCTTTAACCCATTTCACAAATTGGAAACGTGACTTTGTTCAAGCATGTCTACTCGCAAAAAATGGTTTAGAACCATTGATCCATCTTCGATCAATTTCAGCCTTTGATCTTGAGCCTCGCCCAATTCCTTTAGTACATCTTTCATTTTCTTCTTTGCTTTGAACCTCTAATATCCTGAAGGAGATCTAACATGAATTTCATGGTAACGAGACCCTCATCAAACTCCTATCAGGTTCTTAAGTCAACTATTAAAAATAGAGTGTTAACAACATGGATGAAAATAAGGCTGCTCCATTCCCTTTCCTTTCAGTGATCAGTCTAGAAGAAGGAAAAAACACTCCACCCATGGATTGCACAATCTACTACCAATTGTATGGTAGCTTGCTTTACTTGACACATTCTCGGATTGATATCTGTTATGTCATGAATGATGTATCAAGATACATGCAGCAGCCTAATGATCTTCATTGGAAGGAATCCAAGAGGATCCTCCAGTATATTCAGGGCACCATGACCTACGGTATTCACTATGCTACAGACTCTAAGCTAGAGTTGGTTGGTTACATAGAGTCAGATTTGGCAGGAGATTCTATTGATCTGAAGTCTACTTCTGGATATGTATTCATGTTTGGTGGTGGCCCTCTTTTCTTGTCTTGCAAAAAGTAGGTCTCCATTACGTTGTCTTCAACAGAGGCCAAGTACCGAGGAGCAATGAATTCTTTCATCCAAGCTGTTTGGTTGCAAGGCATTCTTCTTTCAGAGTTTGATTTTGGTAGTACTTTTTCCATTGTTCTCTTTTGTGACAATCAAAGTTCTATTAATATCTCCATAGATCCAGTTACCAGTAAGAGGAACAAACATGTAGAGATACACATGATTTATATGAGGGAATTGGTGCATGGCAGGACCATCATTCTGCAATACTACCTTGCTAATGAGAAGATTGCAGACATATTCACCAAGAGATTTTTATAGAAGAAGTTCACTTACCTCCATTAACTTTTGGGGATGAGTTCATCAAGGTGATCATATTACTCTGATTCAATTAGGACTTCGTGTGAGAGTCAGTTAGTGATTAGCTCAGTGGTTAACTATGCGTGCCGATTGTGGCTGGGATTCAGTTAAGCTACACCCATCCATGCAATTTGAATGACCTCTTTGAGTATTTTAATTGTCTTGGAATTCATGCACCTTGCATGATCATTGTATTGTACTACCATTATTTTATTGATTATACAAAGACACAACATTCTATTGCAACACCATTATGCCATTTTCATGCTTAATTGTCTGAAATCTCTTAGGAGACTATGTTTTAGTCCCTAGATTAATGTGATAGATTAAGATCCACACCGTAGTCCATTAGTGCATGTGACCAAGGTTGATGTTCAACCTACATCTCCTCTTTCTACTAAATAATCCCAGTCTCATTTTGAGGAACAAATTTTTTCGTTGAGATGTTCATCATTTACATAATTGATTAGTACTTTCTCATTCATGTACATGTTGATAATTGTTTTGAGATAATTGAAATAGATTTTTTATTCACAGAGAAGGATTGTAGAGAGACTCTTTGGAAGGAGGAGGACAACAGAGGAATCTATACCCTAGATGGATGCAGTAAGTTCTTGTTTTATGTACAAATGAGTCGTATTTTAAATTTTCAAACTTTGTTATTTCTAGAGAGTACTAGTTCAGTTACCTGATCAATAAATATTGTCATTGATTTGTTGTCATGAGAGATGCACATTGGTCATGGAAAAAGGAAACAAGCATCATCAGGGTCGGGAAAAAACAAGACATAGTTATATTTTTGATATGTTATTCTAGGACAAATATGTTGACGTATTTGTAACTTTGGAATGTATTCACTTCTATATCTTATGTCTTGTACCTCGATGTTTATTTCGGGAAGTGTTTGTAATGTATTTGAGTCATTTCATGCCCCAATGTTCCTACTGGGAGATTCAATAATGTAAACAATTCATGTCAAGTCATTCTGGGTAACCCTCCTATTGTTCAAGGGTTAAAGTCCCCGCAGTTCTGGGGCCCTTGGTTTATTAGACTCTCCTAGAGAAGTCGGAACTAGTGAGTTATTGTCAAGTTAGGAATTAGTATAAATAGAGAGTGAGCTTATCTATTTATCACACACTCACTCACACTCAGTTGTAGCGCATGGATAAGGAAGAAGAAGTTGTTGGGAATAGAAAGGAAGAGGCTAGTGCTGTTGGGAGATCATCTTACTGTTTTGGGGTTTTACTTTTGGTGTTGATTCTATTTCTGAGGAAGTTGCGGGGTTTTCTACATTTTTGGTTTTCCCGAGGAAAAACATTTTGTTCATTGTCTCTTGTGTTTGATTGTTGTGCTTGTTATTCTCTCAGTTAAAGATCCTAATATAATGCTAGCTTAAATGATAAAGAACATAAACATGGTATCAGAGATAACCTGAGAAGAAGACACTGTGCAGCTGTGGAAACTAGGTCTTCCTAATTTTTGGATCTCTCTCCACAAATTTTCAGCAAAATAAGGTTGGGATAACTCTCCTCCCTAGGGCGCATCTTTCTGTCGAAGCAGAATATGATTTTGAGCTTTTTCATTTTTGGACCCAACATTACTGCCTAAAATTAGGGATTTCCAAAGAAGTGGAATTTTTGAGTGAGCCCAGGCCTGGATTGATCTCCTCCTCAAAATCGAAGTTTAGAGATCAAGATAAAAGCATTTGGTTGGACAGAACTTTGGGAAAGCCAAACCCTATTACTCTCCTGAACTAGCACTGCAGAAATTCAACTCCAAATCCATATCTGACATCTTGACCTAGTAAGATCTAAATCTTTTGTATTTCCATTTGAGGTTCTCAGTTAATATGTCTCATCATACCAAGCATGGTCTACCTAGGGCATGGGACTCTTTCATTCAAGAGATCTGTGCCAAAAAGAATCTAGTCAAGTTCAACAAACTATGGGAAGAATGCTCTCAAGAAGAAGCTCGGATAGCAGCTCGAGAAGAAAAGATGGGAAGTGAAGATCAAGCTCTCACAGCCCACACCAAGAAAACTATAAGGGACCATCATCACTCCAAAGGTAAGATTTCACACTCTAGAAGAGATCTATATACTATTAGATGTTAAACATGTGATGAGAAAGGTCACATATCTCACATGGAAGCAATGATTGGCTTATAGACAGTGGTGCTTCCAAACATATGACAGGATTCAAAGAATCATTTGTAAAACTATCTGAACATGAGTCACCTCACAAGGTGAAACTTGTGGATGACTACCAGTATCCAATAAAAGGTAGTGGTGAATCCTCCTATAAGCTAGACTTTGGAAAGTCTATGAAGATGAAAAATGTATTGTTTGTACCATGACAAAAGAAGAACCTCCTCTCCATTTCTGCATTGGATGCAAAAGGAATGAGGGTTTCTTTTGTAGATGGCCAAGTTCTTATGTGGCCAAAGGGAAATACTTTTGACGATGCAATAGTGATTGGGGAACAAGAAGGAGGTCTATACAAATTGAAGGGCCAACCAGAACAAGCTTTGGTTCATGACTCAGTAGATCCAAATGAACTTTGGCATAGAAGTCTTACACATGTGCATTACAAGGCACTACCACTTGCAAGAAAAGCTGTTGAAGGTCTTCCAAAAATTAAGACAAAACATGATGGTGTTTGCAAAGGATGTACAAAAGGAAAGAACACAAAGAAGACATTTCCAAGTAGGAAGAGCAAGGCAAAAGGAATCTTGGAAATCATCCACTCCAATGTATGCGGTCGGATGTCATCCAGTTCATTAAGTGGGATTGTATACTATGTTTCTTTTATTGATGAGCTTTATAGGAAGACATGGATATAATTTATGAAGAACAAAGATGAAGTATTTAGCAAGTTCAAGGAATTCAAAGACTTGATCGAGAACCACACAGAAAAGAATATCAAAATTGTTCGATCAGATAATGGCGGAGAATTCACTTCAAATGTATTCAAATACTTATGCAAAGATTCAGGGATTAAGTGGGAGTTAACCATTCCATCTAATCCACAATAGAATGGAGTTGCAGAAAGGAAGAATAGAACGATCATGGAAGCTACAAGGGCCATGCTTCATGATGAAGATATTCCCATGCATCTATGGGCAGAAGCTTCAAGACCAACAGTGTATGTATTGAACCGTACTCCACACATAGTACTCGAGAATAAGACACCTGAAGAAGTTTTTTTCGTCAAGAAACCAGAATTCAGCCATCTCATAATATTCGGATGTCTAGTGTACATACACATTTTGAAAGAAAATAGGACAAAGTTATATCCTTTAGGAAGGAAGGGTATATTTGTAGGATATTCTGAAAGCTCGAAGGCTTATAGAATATACTTCCCAGGATTCAACAAGATCGACATCAGAAGGAATGTGACATTTGATGAAGACTCAGCTTACAACAAATCTAGAAAGAGACCTACTGAAGAACCTAAAGAAATAGAAGCACCCAGAATTCATGACACAACCATGAACGAAGAATATCAAGAAGAAGATCGAGAAATAAAAGAATATCAAGAACCTATAGAACCACCTTAGGAGAAGAATCCTCACAAGAGGAAACCTGCTTGGGTATGAGAAGATATCAAAGGTGCAGAAAGATATGGGGCTCTAGAAGGATCACACAAAGAAAGGAAAAGAACCAGGTCCTGTTCTAGTTATGTAGCCTTATTATGTGATTTCATTGATAAAGAACCTTCCAACTATGAAGAAGAAATAGAAAAGAAAGAATGGAAGGATGCTATCATCGAAGAGTACCGATCAATCATGAAGAATGATGTTTGGTATGTTGTCCCAAGACTTGAGGGGAAGTCTGTGGTGATTTCCAAATGGATCTACAAGATCAAGCATGCTGCAGATGGGAGCATAGAAAAATATAAAGCAAGATTCGTGGCTCGTGGCTTCTCCCAAAAAGAAGGAATAGATTATGAAGAAACTTTTGCACCTGTAGGCAGATACACTTCCATCAGATCAGTACTTGCTCTGGTTGTAGTGATGAAATAGAAGATACACCAAATGGATGTCAAGATTGCTTTATTGAATGGTGTAGTGGAAAAGGAAGTGTATGTGGAGCAGCCACTTGGTTTTGAGACACATGACAAGGAGTCTCATGTGTGTAGATTGAAGAAAGCACTTAACGGTTTGAAACAGGAACCCCAGACATGGTACGACAAAATTGGAAAATTTCTATCCAGTTTGGGCTTTACCAAGAGTAAAGCAGATTCCAACCTTTACTACAAGGTTGAATATGGCAACCCAGTGATGCTACTTCTGTATGTAGATGATCTGTTTGTAACAGGAATGGATGGGTTGATTGCTGATATGAAGAGAAAGCTTGCTGTTGAGTTCGAAATTAAGGACTTGGGTATGATGCATTATTTTATAGGCATGGAGGTGTGGCAGAATGCTGATGGAATATTCCTCGAAAAAGGGAAGTATGCATTATAGATAATAAAGAGATTTGTGATGATGTACTGCAGGGTCTTAACCACACCTATGGCATCGAACCTGAAACTATTGAGTGATGCTTCATCTGAGTCGGTTGATGCCATGATGTATCGTTATATGATTGGTTCCTTGATGTACCTGATGAATACGAGACCAGATATTTGCTTTATTGTGAACACCTTGAGCCAGTTCCTTACATATCCGAGACATGTTCACTTGATTGTTGCAAATAATATTCTGAGGTACCTGAAGGGTACATTTGATTATGGGCTCAAGTATAAAGCTGATCACTTAATTGTTGCAAATCATATTCTAAGGTACTTGAAGGGTACAATTGACTATGGGCTCAAGTATTGTAAAGATGTAGGTATTCAAATGTAGCATTCGATCCCTTACATACCATAGCAAAATGGTGTTGCTAAGAGAAAGAACAGGTCACTGAAGGAGATGGAAACCTGCATGACGGAGGCTAAGAATTTTCCACCAAAGTTTTGGGCCGAGGCTATAAACTGTGCATCCTACATCTAGAATAGGGTGCCTCATAAGAATCTTGATGGTATGAATCCTTTTGAATTTTGGAGTGGGCACAAGCCATATGTGACCCATTTCAGGATTTTTGGCTCAAAGGCTTGGGCTAGAATTCCAACTGAAAAGAGAAAGGCTTTGTAGCCCCAAATTCAAGAGTGCCTATTTTTTGGGTATTACAAAGATTCAAAAGGGTACAATATGATCAACTTGAGCACTAACAAATCTTTCATTGAAAGAAATGTTCAGTTCCAAGAAGAGCCTTTAGCAACAGTGGAAGTTGGAGAGTCGTCTTCACCACCATAACCATTTATTGTAAGTGAAGAGACTAATGAGTTTTCTGATTCTGATATGTCTGATAGTGATGATTTGATTGCAGATCCTAATAGTCCTACAAGACCAAAATGGGCATCAAAGGCCATTCATGTAGCTGGGGAACTAGCTGAAAATCCTAATGACATTAGGAGGACTAGATCTCAATTTGAGAGTGTCCTTTGTGTGAAAGATCCCCTATTTGCTGAGAAGTGATATCTAATGGTTGAATCAGATCCACAGACATATGAATATGCAGCACATGATCCAATATGGAAAACATCCATGAAAGAAGAATTCAGCTCGCTCCAGAAGAACAACACTTGGGAACTGGTTGATCTTCCCCCAAGGAGGAAGCTAGTTCAATGTAAGTGGGTTTTCAAGACTAAGTTTTCTTATGATGGTTCACCTTTGAAATATAATACAATATTGGTAGCGAATGGATACTCACAAGTAAATGGTATTGACTACAATGAAACCTTTGAACCAGTGGCAAAGATGGACTCCATAAGACTAGCTTTAGCCATTGCAGCTTCAAAGCAGTGGGAGGTACATCACATGGATGTGGAGTGTGATTTCCTAAATGGATATCTCATTGAGGAGATTTAGATGCAAAAACCTGAAAGGTTTATTTATAATTCATATTCACTGTGCAGGTTAAATAAATCATTGTATGGGATCAAGCAAACCCCCAGGGCTTGGTATGCCAAGATTGATGGCTTTTTTCTATCACTAAGTTTTGTTCGATGCAAGTATGATCCTAATGTATATTTGAAGCTGATTCATGGTTATTTTATGATTATTGTCTTGTATGTGGATGACCTTCTTATTATAGGAAGCTCAAATAAAGAGATTGCCTCCTTGAAGGATGCAATGAACATGCATTTTCTATGACAAATTTGGGATTATTGAGCCAATTCTTGGGTCTCAAAATTGCTCAATCCCAACATGGAATAAAAGTACATCAGTCCAAGTATGCCTTAGATTTTTTGAACAAGTTCAACATGAAATATTTCAATCCAAGCAAGACTACCCTCCTTTTAGGAGTTAAGCTTGAAGAAACAGGTTCTTCTCCTATGGTAAATAATACACTGTATAAGCAGTTGATTGGGTGTTTGCTTTATCTTACACACACTTGACCTGAATTATATTATGTAGTTAGTGTGGCTTCAATATACATGGATCAGCCTCATGAGATCCACTGGAGGGCAGCCAAAAGGATCCTAAACTTTTTTCAAGGAACAAAAACTCATGGGATCTTCTACAAAGAAAAATATGATCTTGATTTGATTGGGTTTACTGATAGTGATTGGGTAGGTGACAACACAGATCGAAAGTCTACATCAGGATATGTGTTCATGCTTGTAGAAGGGCCAATCATCTGGTCAAGCAAGAAGCAGAGTGTCATAGCACTCTCATCTACAGAAGCAAAGTATAGAGGAGTTGTAAATGCAAGAACGAGTTGTAAATGCAACAACTCAATGTTTGTGGTTGCAAGGAATACTTGGATAATGTGGCTTCGAATTAGAGTTTTCAACTATTATCTACTGTGATAATAAGAGCAGTGTTCGAATATTCAATTATCCAATTCATAGACAGTGAACCAACCACATTGAGATCCATATGCACTACATTAGACAACTTGTGCATGATGGTACCATTCATCTACTCTTATGTGCATCTTCAGAACAAGTAGCGGACACCTTCACCAAAGTTTTTTGTGAGAATACATTCAGCAATCTAAAATCACTATTGGGGATTGTTGATCATGCTATGAAGCATGATTGATGAAAATATTTCCCAATTTTTTTTCCTGTCCATGTTTAAGGGAGGATTTTCCCAGTGGGTTTTTGCCTCTTTCCTTGGTTGTATGGACAAACAGTATGTAAAGGGTGAATAAGCCTTGTTGATAGGCCCTATAGTTTTCTGATATTTAATCATAAATTCAGGTTTTGGGGGGGATGTTAGAATAATCAACCCATAGTTACCTACCTTAGACATTAATTTAACCATTTTTGTCTTATTACCTAGTTTCCTAGATTCCACTCTATGCTAGTTGCCTTGTACATGTCGTAGAAGTGAACACATGCTAAAAATAAGTCATGGAGCACTTCGGAAACATATTGGAAACCCATTTTAGCATGTCTTATTTATTTCATATTCTCCAAAGCGCATGTCTGCTTTTTCTGTAAAGCTGCCTTGTTTTATTTCTGATTTAAGGCAAATGGAAAGCTAGACTAGTGGTAACTACCTTGTTTTCTTCCCGCATCATACTCCCTCATTTTATCCAAATGAAAGCATGTATGAGTTTTATTTCCATCCCTCTTTAGCTTTCCCACTTTACTTATCCAATTCGTGAGCATCTACCTAGATTTGGAAACTGCTTTATGCACCTATGGGGGATTTGACTAGTTTTGGTAATCCTACTTTTTGACTATTTCGAATGGCATATTTATGCATTCGAATCTCTCATGTAATTATATATTACGGAATCCTATTACTTCACAAGGTTGTCTATTGTACACTTAATACAAATTAGTGTTATGCTCCAATTTTAGTCTCCTTTAGTGTTAATTTTGCATGTTTGATTAGGAATTTTGTGAGTGTAATTGTTCTATCTCTTGGGTTCAATTTCCACACTATGATTAATTCTATTTCTACAAGTTCTTTATCAGGTCTCTTTCTATATTTGTTGTAAGCTGAGTCATCGTCAAATGTTATGTCCTTGCTAATGTCGATCTTCTTGAATCTTGGGAATTATATTCTGTAAGCCTTCAAGCTCTCAGAGTATCCCACAAATATACCCTTCCTTCCTTAAGGATATAAATTTATCCTATTTTATTTCAGAATGTGAATGTATAATGGACAGCCAAATATTCTAGGATGGATGACTTCTCATTTCTTTTTGAAAAGCACTTCTTCAGGTGTCTTGTTCTCGAGTACTCTATGTGGAATACGGTTCTGTACATACACATCTATTCTAGCTACTTCTTCCTATAGATGCATGGGAATATCTTGATCATGAAGCATTTCCCTTGCAGCTTCCATGATCGTTCTATTATTCCTTTCTGCAACCCCATTCTATTGTGGATTATATGGAGTGGTCAACTCCCTCTTAATCCCTGAATCTCTGCATAGTTCCTTGAATTCATTTGATGTGAATTTTCCACCATTTTCTGATCGAAAAATATTTATCTTCTTCTATGTGTAGTTTTCGATCAAGGCGTTGAATTCCTTGAACTTTCTGAATACTTCATCTTTGTTCTTCATGAAGTATATCCATGTCTTCTTAGAAAAATCATCAATGAGAGAAACATAGTATAATACCCACTCAATGATCTGGATGACATTGGACCGCATACATTGGAGTGAAGGATTTCCAATATTACTTTAGCCTTGCTTTTGCTACTTGGAAATGTCTTCTTTGTGTTCTTTCCTTTCGCACATCCCTTGCATACTCCTTCATGTTTTGCTTGTATTTCTAGAAGACCTTCAACGGCTTTGCTTGCAAGTGGTAGTGCCCTATAGTGCACATGTGAAAGCCTTCTATGCCAAAGTTCATTTGGTTCTATTGAGTCATGAACCAAATCTTGTTCTAGTTGGCCCTTTAATCTATATAGTCCTCCTTCTTGTTCTCCAATTACTACTGCATCGTCAATAGTCTTTCCTTTTGACCACATGATGACTTGGCCATCTATAAATGAAACTCTCATGCCTTTTTCATCTAATGCAGAGATGGAGAGAAGGTTATTCTTTAGTCCTAGTACAAATAGGACATCCTTCATTTTAATATACTTTCCATAGTCTAATTTGTAGGAGGATTCTCCACTACCTTTTATTGGATACTGGTAGTCATCCCCAAGTTTCACCTTGTGGGGTGATTCATGTTCTGATAATTTCACAAATGATTCTTGGAATTTTGTCATGTGTTTGGAAGCCCCAATGTCTATAAGCCAACTATTGATTCCATGTGTGATGTTTCCCGTAAGATCAGAAATCAAAGCATATTCTTCATCACTTGAAGAATCATCATTGTCTTGTTTGATTCTCTTCTTGGAAGGCTCATCATCTTCTGTAGCATGAGAATGATGTATTTTCTTGTTTCGCTTCCTCTTGTGAGATCTATATTTGTTTCTAGTACAATCTCTTGCAAGGTGTCCTCTTTCATCACATGTATAGAAAATGTACTTAGACAAATCTTTGTTAGATTTTTTAGTATTTTTCTTCTGGTGAGAGTGCTTACATTTGTGATGGTATGTTCTTCTTTTCTTGGATTGTACTGTGAGAGCTTGATCTTCACTTCCCTTATTTTCTTCTTGTGAGAATTCCTCCCACAGCATGTTAAACTTGATTAGCTTATTTTTGGAAAATATCCCTTGAATGAAAGAGTCCCATGCCCTAGGGAGACCATTCAAGGTGGTCATCACAATTTATGCATTCTCTACTTCTTCATCTACCGCTTCAAGTTGTTCCTTGATCTGAGAGATCCTTGTAAAGTAAGACTGGATGGTCTCTACATTCTAGATCTTTACATTCTTCAATTGGTTTCTCAGAGTCGTCTTTCGGTTTATGTTCTTCCCTTCAAATAACTTAGCCAGAGAATCAAACATCCCTTTAGGTGTCTTTAGAGAACCCACTTGAGGTATGAGATGATCCTTGTTGAATCAACAATAATCCTTTTAGCCATGACCAATTTCTTCTTGTGTAAGGCCTTAGACTCATCTCGCTCTTGAACTGAAACGTCTTCATTGATGTAAGAGTCTAACTCATTTTCTTCCAAGACCAGGGATATCCTATACTTCCAATCTCGGAAGTTATCAACTACCTCAAGCTTTTCATCAAGCTTGGTATGATGAGACATCTTAATAGAGAACCTCAATTGGAAATACAAAAGATTTAGATCTTACCAAGTTAAGATGTTTGAACTGGATCTGGTGCTGATTTTCTGCATAGCTGGTTTTCTGGTTCAAGATTAGATCTAGGGTTTGACATTCCTGAAGTTCTACCCAAGCAAAAACTTTTATCTTGATCTCTAAACTTCGATTTTGGGGAGGAGATCAATCCAAGCCTAGGATCACTCAAAAATCCCTCTTCTGTGGAAATCCCTAATTTTTGGTAGTAGTGTCGGGTCAAAAACTGAAAATGCTCAGAATCAAATTCTGCTTCGATAGAAAGATGCACCCTATAGAGGAGTTTCATCCCAACCTCCTTTTTCTGAAAATATGTGGAGAGAGATCCAAAAAGTAAGAATCCCTAGCTTCAGTAGTGACACAATGTCTTCTTCTTAGGTTATCTTTGATACCATGTTAGATTTTTAACATTTAAGCTATATGATCTTAGGATATTATCTGAGAGAATAACAGGCAAAACAATCAATCACATGAGACAATGAACACAAATATTTTCCTCGCGGAAACCATAAAGGAGAAAACCCCACAACTTCCTCAGAGGTAGAATCAGCACCAAAAGTAAAACCCAAACATAGTAAGATGATCTTTTGACAACAATAGTCTGTCTCTCTATTGTACCAACTTCTTCTCTCTCTATCAGTTATGCGCTACAACTGAGTGTGAGTGACTATGAGTGAATGTGTGTTAAATAAAGAGGCTTTGTCTATATTTATACTAATTCTCGACTTGAAAATAACTCGCTAGGGCTGACTTCTCTAGGAGAGTTTAATAACCCTAGGGCCCCACAACTATAGGGACTTTAACCCTTGATCAATAAGGAGGCTTACACTCTATGACTTTACATGACTTGTTTACATTATTGAATCTCCCAATAGGAACATCAGGGCATGACATGACTCAATTAAATTATAGATACTTAGTGGAATAAACATCGGGGTACAATACAAAAGATATACTAGTGAATGCATTCCTAAGTTACAAATACATCAACAAGATGTATACCTGATTATAAACGTACAATTTAAATACGTCAAAATGTTTTCTTGTAATGTTGTTACCGTGAGTATTTTGGTTTCTTTAGATAATTTTTTGTATGTTTCTTATGAAGGGTGTTGTAAGGAAAACCTCCCTATCAGTAGATCGGGGCAAGTCCCCTATAACCATTGATCTGATGAATAGACAATCCTCGAGGCAACAAGTATAATTCATTGGAATTGTACAAATATAATATGGAGAATGATGTTCTTTTTTGTCTTTTTTGTGTATATATTGGTTTCTTTGATAATGTTTTCTGCTTGTTTTTTGTAGGGGGGTGATCGAGGAAAGTCCCCAACTGTGGATCAGATGACACTAACATCGAGGCATTAGGTAACCCTAATTGTAATTTTATGAATATATCATGATCTCTATATTTTGTTAATAGACTTTTTTTCTGAGTCTATTTCTTTCACATGAGTAATGTTTTATATATTTTTTTGTAGACCATTGATTCAACGTATGAAACAGTGTCAGAGAAAAAAATAGCTTTATATGTGGATGACTTTATGTGGGATGCTGGAATTGGTTATTTTCTAGACTTGATTAAGATGATAGAGAAGACCTTGAAAAAAATTGATGAGTATATCCTTTGTCTTTTAACTAATTATGGCATGATCATTTTCCAGGAAATGACATTTTTTATAAACATCTAAATGATATTTCCTTGGAGATATTTGGTCCCACCATCCGCACAAGGTGGGATAAACAAATTAAAAATTTAAAAGATGAGCTCACTAATCAGTTTGTTGGACTGTTCAGCAACGAGACCTTTAATAGAGCAACAGTCCTAAATAAGGCTGCAAAAGAAATGAATATTGTTCTCGACCAATATAGGATTCACCTACAAAGAAAACCTAGGTATGAGCTCCCTTTGATGATTCCATCTAGACAGTGCAAAGCCCTAGTGGAAGATGGACATGAGAGGGCTCTGAGAAAACAAGGAAATCTACAATTGGGCACAGGGAGGTATGCAATACTTTCCACACTGTAATTCTAAATCTTATTGTTATTAATTTGTATATATAATTTGGAATATCTAACATATTTCAACACTTTCATAGGATGTCTAACGAATCAAAGGCCAAAAACAAAAGACAAGAAAAAATTGGTCAGCACAAGCTTTGGCCTAGTGGTTATTCGAATTTGGCGGCATGAATTATAAGTATCGAAAACCAATAATGCATCCAAATAATAAATTGAAGATTATTTTCATTTTATTGCACCACAAAAGATAAATTCATGACATTATGCAAATATGCAGGCTAACCGATTAGAAGAAGTTCCCACCGAGGAAGACTTGAAACTTGGATTCTAGTAGGGCTTTGGATATGTTGTTGAAAAATGAAAATTATTGTCTTGGAAAAAACAGTATTCTGGTGATCCATCTTGTGCACAAGTATATAAAATATATATAGTTTAATGAAGAATTATTACTTATGGAATCTATTTGTTATAAAAAAATTCCATAAAATATTGAATCTATTTTGAGCAGGAAAGTAACAATCCAATCAATGTCGAGGATGGACAAAAACCAATAAAAGATCATGCTTTGAATCTTGGTAATGAATTTATTCATATGCTACACTTTTAATTAATTCATTGAATATGATGAACATCAATTGTAATTTTCCATGTTTCAATAGGAGAGCATGTATAGGGTTACAATGTATAGGTTGAGCCTAAAGTACAAGAATATGAAATACATCATGTGGCGAAATTAGGTAAAAAAAATACCTTTGTAATGTTTAAAAAAAAATTAAATATCTATCATTATAATACCAGAATATATCAATGTAACATTTTCAAAGTATTGCATCAAATCCATACCCCTTTCTACAAAATCCACGACAAGTTGTTGAACCACCAAGGATTGCACAACAAGTTCCAGACAATGATTTTCTTCTTCATTTTGTAAAG
>LPNX010706499.1:0-72469 GCA_001517045.1 Pseudotsuga menziesii | reverse complement strand
ATTTCAGTTTCAAATAACTTATATTACTTTTCACATGTATGGCGGAGGCTTTTCTTAGTATTTTTTATTTTATTGCTAGTGCAAAAGGAGTTATGTTTGCAAGAGAATCACATACTACTAAAATGGGGAAAATAAGGCATCTGCATTTGACACACTACATTCTCATGGAAAAACTTCTTGCTACATTAGTTCCCTCTAGTGGCCAAAGGGTATAATGACATAAAATATACTTCTTTGAACATGTATTTGTAACTTAGATCCATGTGTACTTTTGCAACAAAATTATCCATTAATCCCTAAGCTATTGCTCAATAAGCTATATAATTCTAGAAAGGAAATCTATAAGTGGATATTGACTAGATTCATGATACACATGTTTGATGGCATATAGAAGATAATGTATTACCATGTTGTGGGCCTTTTTTTTTAAATGACAGATCATGGTCAAATATCCGATGAACCATCCCACAATATTCGACAATTATGTCATACCACCGACTACAACTCTCGCCAGTTTTTCTCTTTTATGTTGTCGGATATCTGATGTCCTTCACCGCTTTTCTGAAATTCATGCCATACCTGTGATGACAAATTGCGTCAGCTATCCGACCGTTTGTAAAGTATTTGGGTCGGTTATCTGACGGGTTTGTCGTTTGATATCATTCCTTCTATAAAGTATAGGGGGTCAAATATCTGACAAGTATGTTGTATCATATCCGATAAGTATATCGTAGAATATCCGATGTGTTTGTTTCACATATCCGACTTTTATATTAATTTATTTATGGTTGGATATTCAACCAGTTCATGTCGGATATCCGATGAGCCCATATTTCTGTCAAGGATCTAACAAAATTCAACCTACATTTACAAAAGATGAGGCTTGCCGGATTTCCTATAGATTGATGTTTAAAATCAATCATATATGCCATCGTATTTTTGGTTCATATTGTCATGTGTCTCTTGTTTCTTAAATGAATTTTTTGTTATAACTGGAATTTCCTTGACATGTGAGCAGCCACATAAATATATTTTTCATCCATTAGATACCTCCTATACACATGCACATGAGTATTGGATGTTCAATTGCATGTTAATATTTTTCAAAAGTATGGGAAGTGATGGGTTTCCAACTTTGCTATGGGATCTTGACATCCTTTGGAATATCGAATTATTCCGGATGATCAAGATGGAAAGTGGAATGATTCATAAACCATGGGATCCAGGAATTACATGGAGTGATATAGTGTTCCTAATGGTATGTGTGTTTGGGAGAATGCAACATATTCAATGGGATCTAGGAGCGCAAGATAGCCTTGATTTCCATATGTTCATGCACAAGGAGAAATGGTTTGATTTCCTACATGGAAAATCATATGGTGGATGGAATCAATACTCTCCTTCTTGGTGGGTTGGTATTTTTTATGATTCTCTTAGTGGAGATACTAACCAGTGTAGAGGAGGGAGTAGGAGACACTTCCTCAATCTGATATTTGTTTCAGACCTTGGGATCATCTTTGGTCTCAACTATTTCATATGGAATATTCATGTAGAAATATCTGTGATAGAGGAACTTTTAAAGAGGGAAGAGATGTATAAGGTTAATTACTCTCCCAAAATTTATCTTCACTTTGGGAATCATCATCAAATTCTGTTGAAATAATTTTTTTTCAAGAAACATCTCCTTGTTTCCATTATGACCATTCTATATTTTTATGCATGAGAATTGGCTTGGATTGTGCACTTATGGATTCACCATTTTAAATGAGAGGAACCTATATCAAAACTTTTGGTAATATTGAGTGGATTCTCTTTGATTACATTTTGGATCATGATAGGATGTTGAAAGAATCGCAGCCTTGGTTTGAAATCTATGTCATGATTTTGGGTAGAGTAATCATTGCATATCAATTTATTGAACATGAAGTTGGAAGCATATAGATATTGTGTTCTGGGCCTAGGATTGAAAATGATAAGGGTGATGCACCATGTAGAGATTCATTTCACTCAGAAAATATATGGATTTCCAAAGAAAATCAAAGAATTTTTCCATGGGATGAGGAATATGGGAGAGTTTTCAAAGGAATGAAGAAGGTAATAAAAACTTGTTCAATGTTTTCCACGCCTCATTTTTCTCCAACTATTGTTATTAGATATCTATGGAAATACCTCAATGATGAGGGATTGCATTTTGGAAATGGTTGCATCCCATGACAACAATATAAAATACATCATATTTATTTTCTATTGTCTCTACAACTGCTAGAGAAAAAATGGGTAAATAAAAATGATCAAAGTCTTAATTTGATGATTTTCACAATTATTTTGGTGCATGATAATAGTGTTTTAGGAAAGATCATTAAAAAATACCTGATGTATAACCCATATCCTCTTGTCCATAGGAATGGAATTTTAGATGTATGATTTTTTCCATGCTAAGTGTTTCTGCATCCTTTGTTCAAGTTAAATCCAAACCTTACAACTAGATATGGATTATTTTGAAAACAAGATCTTTCATGAGTTCATGGTAAAATTGGAAATTGAAATATTTCCAAGTGAGTAATATTTTAAGGATATGAATTTCAAATGGTGTGTGTAGCATCTTACGTAACATTATGGAAAAGTGTCCAAATGTTCCATTATTCATATTTTCCCTTGCTTGAGGATAAGTAAGCTTTGGGAGGGGAGGACCGTCATGTCCCCATTTTTGTGACACATAGATCATCCTATTATATATTTATTCATTGTGGTCTTAGAAGTAAAATAAATTAAGTTCTTGGGATTAATTTCTTGCGATTCTAGCACACCATTTCCATTCTTCAGTTGGTTGGTATTCACCATTATTACACTGGTCTATGAATAGTTCTTGGGAAATTGAATCATTAACACTTAGGATTGTGGATCCATAACCTACCACATGTCCTCCAACAACAACCTAACCTTGTGCTCACTCAAGGAAAATCGTGTATCATTTCACCTTTAGGTTATTATTATATATTATTTATAATAAAATTGGTATAAAGTTAAATATATCAACATTGATAAGACTTACTGATAGATACCTTTATCACTTGGATTCATAAATTGATACAAATAGAACTAAACTTTGTTGTATTGTTTTTGTATTTTTTTAGAAGTAAGTTAAAAAGAGAACAAATTCACCCTTTGTGTGAGTCAAAGTTATGCTTTAATACACTCATTTTTTAAAATTGAGATAAAACCTCCAAGCTCAAATTTCCCATGAATTAGGTGGAACTCTACCTTCAACATTATTCCTATTATATTAAATTTGGATAATAATTTTGATTATAAAATGAAGAATTTTTCAATTTTTTAACATACTTTTTTTGGAATAATAACAAGTTTTATTTTTTAATATTTTAATAGCCACTAAAAATTATATCAATTTTACAAACATTATTTTTTAAATATTTGTATAAAGAGTTGTTAATGTAATTGTAACTTTGGAAGATATTTACTTGTATATTTCATATTGTAGTTTATTGTACCTCGACGGAGATGTTTATTCCTCCGATCGGGAGAGTCCTTATTGTAATTAAGTCATGTAAATTCATTGAGGTCAACCATCCATTATATGTCAGGGAATTATACCCGAGAGTTAAGTTGTATTAGGGCTATTATACACTCCTAGAAAATTCAGCCCTATAGGAGAAAGATTCAAGTGGAAAATATGTATAAATAGAGAGTGAGACTCTCTGTTTTAACACACACACTCACTCATCAATTGCGCATGACAGAGAGAGGACTAGCTTGCACAAGAGAGAGAGAGAGCAGCTGTTGAAGATCATCTTTATTCTTTTGGTTTTTACTTTTGCTACTGGTACTCTAAGGAAGTTGCGGGGTTTTCTCCTTTATGGTTTCCCTGATGAAAATATTTATTTCTATTGTCTCTTGTGATTATTTTTGTGCATATAATTCTCTCAGATAAGATCCTAGATCATATTGAATAAACGATAAAAATATAACATGGTTCCAGAGCAAAACTAAGAAGAAGGAATAGTGCAACTGTAGAAGCTTTGGCTTCATATTTTTTGGATTTATCTCCATATTTTCTCTCCTTAAATGGTCTCCCTAGGTCACCGGACTCGTTTATTCAATGAATTTGTGCTAGAAGAAAGTTAATCACTTTCAGTAGGCTCTGGGAGGAATGCTTACAACAAGAATCTTGAATCGTAGCTCGACAAGAAAAGATGGGAAATCAATATCAAGCTCTCACAGCGCACACCAAGAATAACAAAAGGGAGCACTCTGATCATAAGAAAGGAAAGCATCACCACCAAAATTAAAAAAGATAACCCTAGAAGACCCAAGAGAGATCTATCTAATGTTAGATGTTATACTTGTGATGAGAAGGGACATTTTTCTAGATATTGTCCCAGGAATAAAAAGAATAAGAACAACAAGAAAATACATCATGCTAACAATGCATAGGATGGCAAACCTCCCAGGAAGAGAACCAGAGGAGACAATGAATATTCTTCAAGCGATGAAGAATATGTTCTGATTTTAGCTCTCACAGGTACTATTTCACATGGCAGCAAAGATTAGCTTGTACATAGTGGGGATTCCAAGAATATGACAGGATTTAATGAATCCTTTGTGAATCTATCTGAACATGAGTCACCCCACAAGGTGAAACTTGGGGATGACTATCAATATCATATATAAGGAAGTAGTGAAGAATCTTACAAGCTGAACTTTGGAAAATATTTGAAGATGAAGGATGTTCTATATGTACCAGGACTCAAAAAGAACCTTCTCTCCATATCTGCATTGGATGCAAAAGGTATGAGGGTTTCATTTATTGATGGAAAGTTCTTATGTTTAAAAAAGGAAAGAACATAGATGATGTAGAATTGATTGGAGAGCAAGAGGATAGACTTATAAAAACTGAAAGGCAAACCTGAACAAGCCTTGGTCCATGACTCCATGGAGCCAAGTGAATTATGGAACAAATGGCTTGCACATGTGCAGTATATAGCATTATCACTTGCAAACAAAGTAGTAAATGGTCTTCCTGAAATCCAAACCAAGCATGAAGACATCTGCGAAGGATGTGTGAAGGGAAAGAACATAAATAAGACATTTCCAAGTAGTGAGAGAAAAGAAAAAAGAATCTTGGAAAGCGTCCACTCTGATGTATGTGGTACAATGTCATCCAGTTCATTGAGTGGGTATGTATATTTTGTTTCTTTCATTGATGATTTTTCGAGGAATACCTGGATATATTTCTTGATGAGAAAAGATGAAGTATTCAACATATTTAAGGAATTGAAAGCCCTGGTGGAGAATCACATAGAAAATAAAGTCAATACCTTTCTATCAGATAATGGCAGAGAATTCACATCAGAAGAATTCAAGGAATTATGCAAAGATTCATGGATTAAGAGGGAGTTGACCACTCCATACAATAAAAAAAAAATGGAGTTGCAGAAAGGAAAAATAAAATTATTATGGAAGAAGCAAGGGAAATGCTTCATCATTAAGATATTCCCATGCATCTATGGGTATAAGCTGCAAGAACAGCCGTGTAGGTACAAAATTGTACTCCACACAAATTACAAAAAAACAAGACACCAGAAAAAAATTTCTCCGATGAGAAACTAGAAGTCACCCATCTCAGGATATTTGGTTGCCCAGTGTACATACACATTCAAAAGGAGAACAGAATGAAGTTAGATCCTTCGAGAAAAAAGGGAATATTTGTGGGATATAGTGAAAAATTGAATGCTTACAGAATATACTTTCCAGGATACAAGATGATCGACATAAGAAGGGATGTGGAATTTGACGAAGACTCCACATACAACAAATCTCGAAAACTACGTATTGACGACATTGAAGAACCAAAAGTACCCAGGATATGAGATACACCAATGAATGAAGCAACTCCAAAAGAATATCGAGAAATAGAAGAACCTCAGGAACCTGTAAATACACCTTGTGAGAAGAATTCTCATAAGAGGAAACCAACATGGGTATGAGAGGCTATCCTAGGTGCAGAGAGATATGGCATTCTAGAAGGAATGTACAGAGAAAGAAAGAGACCTAGGCCATACTTTAGTTATGTATCCCTGATGTGTGACATCATTGACAAATAACCTTCCAACTATGAAGAAGCGGTACAAAAGAAAGAATGGAAGGATGTGATGATGGAGGAGTACCATTTGATCATGAATAATCATTTCTGGGATGTGGTCCTGATACTAGAAGGGAAGTCTATTGTGACTTCCAAGTGGATATACAAGATCAAGAATGTTGCAGATGGCAGCATAGAGAAATATAAAGTGATACTTATGGCACGTGGCTTCTCCGAGAAAGAAGGGATAGATTATGAGGAGACTCTTGTACCTATAGCCAGATACACTTTGTAACACCTCAGTTTTGACCCCGTTTTCATTAAATATATATGATGTTAATATTTTAATTAATCATGGTATGGATCTAAATGAAAAAACCCACGTTGATTTAGCATTTTATGTTTTGGCGATTAAAATTGATGCCGATGGTATTTTGTGCTAGCTGACACATTATGATTTTGGACATCATATAAATATGCAATTTAATAAAAACCCCACAACCAGCTATGTCAATGCAACAAATAATGATATGGGGTCATGGTTTCCTAAGGATAAAGAGGGGGGGGAATGTTTAACGTAGAGAAATTGGGGAAAACCCATCAAAACTGTCAACTACCCATTTCTTGTCTTTTTCCCCAATCATTTATTTCGGCCAGAATTTGGTTGAGGTAGTGATTGCATGGGAATGGGAAGAGTATTGGAAATAAAATACCCAAAAATGTATGCCCATTCCTCATGCATTCACGTTTTCATCTTCCATCACATTTTGGGGAGCGACAAGACGTATTTGATCATCCATCCTTCACGTTTTCAGTTTTTTTTCCTCAATGTGCATGCCCGGTCCATCATCTAGCTCTCACCGAAATTTTTTGGTCCATTTTCTAATCATTCTCTATTCCATTTTGTTCATGCATGATTTCTGTTCGTCCTGCTTCTAGAACCGTGTTTTTTTCTGGGTTGATCATCTATTGTTATTATCCTCAGTGGCGCAAAGGTTCAGGTTCTCTTTCGTTTGCTAAATGAATGAGCAGTGGAGATCACTCAATTTTATGAGAAAGAGTGGTAATATTTGATTTCCTCAGTGTTGTTGTGCAATCGGCTCCTCTGTCACAGAGTGAGTGGAAGCATGCTTCATTGTGTTGATATTGTGGTTTGCTGTGTGTGCATATTTTTCCTTGGTCTGAACTAGTTTGGAGTGGAATTGGGTTTGAACTATCTTGATAAAACTAGTGTAGGAAGGAACCTCACAAATAGATCTAGAGGGGTTGTTTTTCTTCTTTTCACACCCTGAATAGCATTGGAATTGAAGGCATAGCCTGAGCAGCTGCATAGCAAAGAAGGG
Organism: Pseudotsuga menziesii; assembly: GCA_001517045.1. NCBI lineage: Eukaryota > Viridiplantae > Streptophyta > Pinopsida > Pinales > Pinaceae > Pseudotsuga > Pseudotsuga menziesii. The sequence goes on along the minus strand of LPNX010706499.1, from coordinate 65,026 downwards.
GATGATTCCTTACGTAGGATGTGTAGATGTTTTAGGATCCAAGCTTGATATAGTGCAGGTGTTGGAGCAGGGTCCTGCAGCTATAGGAAAAGCTACTATATCAGAACAAGAAAGTCAAAGGGAATAGTACCTGAAGCAGCCGAGAGGAGAGCTCAACCACTGCATTTAAGGCAGCGGCAACGACAGGAGGGCTTAGCTACCCTCATGAATGAAGAAGGAGCAATGGGATGAGGTATTAAAGACAAAGGATAGAAGGGGAGCGACCGAGGAAGCGGTTGCCATACCCACGATCAACGCCGGACATCGTGGAAGATTGCAGAAAGCTGTAGTGTGACCAGTAAGTGGCAGTTCAAAGTACAGATAGGCCGACTGTCACAGTTAGGGTTTTGGGTTACTATTGGGATAGGCCCACAATGTTGTATCATGGTGAGACCTTCGGTCCACCTATTTAAGCATGTATTTTGTATTATGAAGGGTTAGATAAGGAGATAATCAGCTAGTTAGATGGTTAGAAAGTTAGATGCTTGGATAGGCAGTTAGAGAGTTAGACATTGAGAAAGAGTCGAGCTCTAGTTCTGAGTTCAGTCTGTAGTTATCTTACTATAACCAGCAGCCGACTCCTTGAGCATGAATGTAACAATCCACAAGGATTAATAGAGAGAGAGAGAGCATATTGTAAGAAGAAAGCAATATAGGAAGAGAAGAGATCTAAGAGAGAAGGGCTCCTAGCTGAGTGCTTGGAGTTTCCCAGAAGATCTCAAGCTGCATAATAGGTTGCAGCAGAATTGTGTTACTCTCTCAAGATATAATATAAACCAGTTCCCGTGGACGTAGCTTCCTCCCTGAAAGTGAACCAGGTAAAATCCGTGTGTTGTGTGACTGTTTCATGTGATTGTGCTATGCTTATTTGCTATCTGTTATTCGTTACATGAACGTTGCTTATCAGTTAATGAATGTATGTATGCTATATTTCAGTTGTAGTAACATAGAAGGTTAAATGCGAGTTGAATGTGTTAAGTATTATGTATATGAGTTTATCAGTGCTTGATTCATGACAGTAACAATTATAGTGTTAAGTGACTTCTGTATATTTAGTTCAGTAAGTTGAGCGTGATTGATGTTAAGCGTGTTAAACTGTAGAAGCTTAAGTGAGGTTGTTTAACACCTTAATGAAGGTTAGCTGAGCTACTATACCCAGAAAGGAAGCCTTTGGACCTTGAAAGTTGTTAAGTTTACTAAGTTGCACTGTAGGAAGTATCACAGTGTAGAAAGGAGATATCGCACTGTTGGAGGAGCTACGGTGTGAGATATCGCAGGTTAGGAGTTGAGTGGAAGAGTAAGTTGGCGCATCGCTCTAGAAGCTGCGATGCGATAAGAGTCAGTATCATAGCAGAGTCTGCTAGGAAGAGAGATACAACGTCGAAGAGAGATCCCACTGGTTAAGTAGAGTCAGAGAACATATGATGCTTCAGAACCTGGCTGAGGAAACATGATTCTTTAGCCAACCCATATAAGATCACTTCGGGTGAGACTTCAGGCCGTTTTGCGGTCTGTCGCCGAAAGGGCCAGTGAGCTAGGGTTTTTGTTGGTACAGTAAAGTAAACTCGGGTCAACAGAGAGATAAAAACCGACAAATGGTTCCGTTGCGGGTTTTGAACAAATTGAAGAGCTGATGTTCTGTTGGCACCCTACTAAAGAAGAACTTAACCAATGGGTTGAGTCTAAGGAAAGATGAGAGAGATCTATGAACTAAGTTTACAGAAGACGATGCTGAAGATGATAGAAAGAATAAAGGAGTTCACTACGAGCAAAAGTGAAATTGATAGCGTAGAAGACCCCTTGATTACTCAAGTTATGTTGGAAGCGGCACAATACTATGTCGAAGCTATGGACAAAGATGTCGTAGGACTCAGGGAGAGATTTGCAAGGACTTCGCAGGAAGCCAAGGAGAAACTACAGAAAGATAAATCAGATGCCAGTGGCTCAGGGACGAGGCACAAGTAAGTGTTAGGGGACTGTTGGAGCAGGGTCCCGTAGCTATAGGAAAAGCTTCTATATCAGAACAAGAAAGTCAAAGGGAATAGTACCTGAAGCGACTGAGAGGAGAGCTCAACCACTGCATTTAAGGAGGGATCAAATACCCTCATGAATGAAGAAGGAGCAATGGGCCGAGGTATTAAAGATAAAGGACAGAAGGGGAGCGACCGAGGAAGCGGCGCCCATACCCACGATCAGCGTCGAACATCGTGGAAGACTGCAGAAAGATATAGTGTGACTAGTAAGTGGCAGTTCAAAGTACAGATAGGCTGACTGTCACAGTTAGGGTTTTGGTTTACTGTTGGGATAGGACCACAGTGTTGTATCATGGTGAGACCTTCGGGCCACCTATTTAATCATGTATTTTGTATTATGAAGGGCTAGATAAGGAGATAATCAGCCAATTAGATGGTTAGAAATTTAGATGCTTAGATAGGCAGTTAGAGAGTTAGACATTGAGAAAGAGTTGAGCTCTGGTTCTGAGTTCAGTCTGTAGTTATCTTACTGTAACCAGCAACCGACTCCTTGAGCATGAATGTAACAATCAGCAGGGATTGAGAGAGAGAGAGAGAGAGCATATTATAAGAAGAAAGCAATATAGGAAGAGAAGAGATCTAAGAGAGAAGGGATCCCGACTGAGTGCATGGAGTTTCCCAGAAGATCTCAAGCTGCATAATAGGATGTAGCGGAACTGTGTTACTCTCTCAAGATATAATATAAACGAGTTCCTGTGGATGTAGATTCCTCCCTGGAAGTGAACCATGTAAAATCCGTGTGTTGTGTGACTGTTTCATGTGATTGTGCTATGCTTATTTGCTATCTGTTATTCGTTACATGAATGTTGCTTATCAGTTAATGAATGTATGTATGCTATCTTTCAGTTGCAGTAACATAGAAGGTTAAATGTGAGTTGAATGTGTTAAGTATTTTGTATATGAGTTTATCAGTGCTTGATTCATGACAGTAACAGTTATAGTGTTAAGTGACTTCTGTATATTTAGTTCAGTGAGTTGAGCGTGATTGATGTTAAGCATATTAAACTATAGAAGCTTAAGTGAGGTTGTTTAACACCTTAGTGAAGGTTAGCTGAGCTACTATACCTAGAAAGGAATCCTTTGGACCTTGAAAGTTGTTAAGTATACTGAGTCGCATTGTAGGAAGTATCGCAGTGTAGAAAGGCGATATCGCATTGTTGGAGGAGCTGCGGTGTGAGATATCGCAGGTTAGGAGTTGAGCGGAAGAGTAAGTTGGCGCATCGCTCTAGAAGTTGTGATGCGATAAGAGTCAGTCTCATAGCATAGTCTGCTAGGAAGAGAGATACATCATCGAAGAGAGATCCCACTGGTCAGGTAGAGTCAGAGAACATAGGATGCTTCATAACCTGGATGAGGAAACGTGATTGTTCAGCCAACCCATATAAGAACACTTCGGGTGAGACCTCAGGCCATTATGTGGTTTGTCGCCGAAAGGGCCAGTGAGCTAGGGGTTTTGTTGGTATAGTAAAGTAAACCCAGGTCAGCAGAGAGATAAAAACCAATAGCAGGTGTCCACAACTCGGTGGTTGAGCTTACTAGCTTATCATTTCAATCTTTTCAGCTCCTTTGCAGCCTGATAAACCCATATGTTAGTTGACTTGACTGGTACTTAATGTGAATGCTCGCTTGACTCATTGTATTCTGAGAAACCCGACAGTATATTGGCTTGTTTGTTTGCAGCCTGATTAACCCAGCTATGTTGGCTTCACTGAGTTTTGTTGTATCATTTGATATGTGTGAACCTGCTAGTGTTCCTTATTCCTTGTGGGAATCATGCCCAACTCGGGGGTGGAAGTGCTGCTGAGAGATTGATGAGCGCACTAGCCTATGGTTTGGTGGAATGTTACAGTGACGTAGCTGGTTGTAGGACAAGATTCTTTCAAGATAAGTATTGCTTGTGTGTAATCTCTACAACTGTATTTTGTTTAATGAATTGTGATGAAAACATTGAATTATTTGATGAATATATTTGCTTCTGCTATATATATTGCATGTTTTACACATGTGTGTATGTTTTTAAGTTCAATACATTCTATATTACGTTATGGGGATTAGATTTCCACATTGTTGATGTCCTGAATGATCAAATTTGTCCAAGACTTTTGTTAACAGGATGAATTTCCATCTGCATCCCTCCTTTTCACAACTTGCGGGATGCAGAAATGTCCTTTTATAAATTATGTTTCCTGGAGATTTCCTTCTACAACTTGCAGGATGCAGCTTCGCAGATCTCTTTTTCCACAACTTTCCTTTCCACAATGGACTATTTTGCATGTGGCTTCACAGATCTCTATTTCCACAACTTTCCTTTCCACAATGGTCTATTCTACATGTAGGTTGCGAGATGTTGGATGCAAGATGTGGGATCGCAATTTCCATATTTTCTCGATTTCGCAAACTCAGGATTTCTATACCATTGATTCTTGCAGGTTTATTCTTAGCCATTGATATATTTATAGATGCGGAATTTATTGTGACCATCGATTTCCATCGCGATCTTTCTCTGTCGTTCGATCTCCTCTAAGATATTTCTTCGTATATCGTCGAATTGATCACTGACACGATCGATTTCTCTACTATTGGGAAGTTAGAGAATTTATGCACACACTGGAGTAGAGTGAACTTTCAGTTGGATTCTCCTACAACAATTAGAGTGAGCAATTATGGTTGCACTCTCTCTCCAGTGGATGGGAGGGGACATGACACACTTCCATCAGAATAGTACTTGCTTTGGATGCAGTGGTGAAATGGAAGATACACCATATGGATGTCAAGAAATCATTCTTAAATGGTGTAGTGGAAGAGAAATTGTATGTGGAGAAGCCACTCAGATTTGAGACACGTGATAGGGAGACTCATGTGTGCAAATTGAAGAAATCTTTGTATGGATTGAAGTAGGAACCCAGGACATGGTATGACAGGATGGACAACTTCCTTACTAGTTTGGGCTTTACCAAGATTAAAGTGGACTCCAACGTTTACTACAAGGTTGAGGAAGGGAACCCAGTGATACTCCTACCATATGTAGATGACCTATTTGTGACATGTGAGGATGGGTTGGTTACATATACAAAGAGGAAGCTTGATTCCAAGTTCGAGATGAAGGACTTGGGCATGATGCATTATTTTCTAGGTATGGAGGTGTGGTAGAGTACAGATGGAGTCTTCCTTGGTCAAGGGAAGTATACCATAGAGATCCTAAAGAGATTTGGGATGATGGACTACAAGGAAATAGCCACACCCATGGCATTGAACTTGAAGCTACTTTGTGATGCTTCATTGGAGTAAGTTGATTCCATGACATATCGTCACATGAATGGATCATTGATGTACCTAATGAAAATGAGACCAAAAATATGCTTTGCGTTGAACACCTTGAGCGAGTTCCTAATGGATCCAAGACAAGTTCACATGGTTGTTGCAAAGCATATATTGAAGTACCTGAATGGTACAATTGATTATGGGCTCAGATATGACACAAATCAAAAGGTTAACCTACAGGTTTATGTTGATTTAGAATTGGTTTGCAATGCCATAGATCGAAAGAGCACTTCACGGTGCTTCCTCGATATGGGATCAAGTGTGATCTCTTGGTTTAGCAGGAAGCAGTCATACGTGGCACTGAGTACAACCGAAGAAGAATATGTTGCAGCTTGTTCAGCTAGTTGTGAGGAAGTATGGCTTAGAAATCTACTGTCTAATTTTTTTGATCTCAAATTAGAGGCAACTTGTATCTTCTCTGACAACCAGAGTTGTACAAAGTTATTTGAGAACCCATTGTTCCATGATAAGTTGAAGCACATTGAGAACAAGTACCACTATATAAAGGGTATGGTGCAGAGAAGAGAAGTGAAGCTCTAGTATGTTGCAATGGACGAGCATATAGGCAATGTGTTAACCAAGCCATTAGCTAGAGTGAAGTTTGAATACTTCAGAAATAATCTTTGTGTGCTTCAGATCAAGGTTCCTTGCAAGGGGAGGTGATAGGTCCGGAAGACGCAGACACATGAGAGCCATTCTCACATGGTGGTAGGTGTGTCCTCCCATGGTGAAGATGTAAGGGATGTGGTCAAGATGTGTGCATTTGGGTTGTGCTCCAAGTGACAATGAGGTGATCTAAAGACAACAAGATGAAAATAGGGGACTCAGGTTTTGTAAAGGCATATAATCAGTCCTGGGATGCTCCTTCCGGTTTTGTAGAGGCATATAATCAACCCTAGGAGATCCTTCAGGTTTTGAACAGGCATATAATCAGTCCTAAGAGATCCTTCAGGTTTTACAAAGGCATATAATCATTCCTGGGATGCTCCTTCATGTTTTGCAGAGGAATATAATCAGTCCTCACAGATCCTTCAGGTTTTACAGAGGCATATAATGAGTCGTGGGATGCTCCTTCAGGTTTTGCAGAGGCATATAATCAGTGTTGGAAAAACCTTCAGTTTTTGCAAGGCAATAAGTCCTAAGCTATACCTACTTGATGATTTGAAGACCAACATTGAAACTAGGCCTACATACATCATGAAAAAGGGTTGGATCTATAGAACTTCCTATGACGAGTAAATTTGAGAGATACAACCATTTGATCGATATGATGAGAACAACAACATTAGCAACGGTGATGATCCAACGTTGAATACTTGTGCCTATCTGTATTAATGTTTGTGTCAAGAGAATACCTTTCTAGTTAAGAGGGAGTGTTAATGTAATTATAACTTTGGAATATATTCACTTGTATATTTTATATAGTATTTTATTGTACCCCGAAGGAGATTTTTATTCCTCCAATTGGGAGAGTCATTATTGTAATTAATTCATGTAAATTCATTGATGTTAACCCTCCATTATATGTCGGGGCATTATACCGGGCAGTTAAGTTGTATTAGGGTTATTAGACAATCCTAGAGAAGTCAACCCTATAGGAGAAACAATCAAGTAGAAAATGGGTATAAATAGAGAGTGAGACTATCTATTTTAACACACATACTCACTCATCAATTGCACATGAGAGAGAGAGAGAGGAATAGCTCGCACAAGTGAGAGAGAGAGCAGCTATTGAAGATCATATTTATTCTTTTGGGTTTTACTTTTGCTAATGGTGCTCATTCTATCTCTCAAGAAGTTGCAGGGTTTTCCCCTTTATTGTTTCCCCGAGGAAAATATTTGTGTCTCTTGTCTCTTGTGATTATTGTTGTGCATGTTATTCTCTGAGATAAGATCCTAGATCATGTTGAATAAATGATAAAAATCTAACAAAAATTCTTATGTTTTCACCAACAATTTACTGTTTTACATTAAATATCTATCAATTTTAATAACCAACATAAATATCTATTTCTTTGTACACTTTAAACACTTCAACAACCATTAATATACATTATAATGAAAGTTATTACTTTTAATTACTTAAAATATTTTTACAAATTATTAAATTTTTAATTAAATAAATTATTCTAATCTTTTCCCATATTTTAAAAAAAATAAATATTATATTAAAATAATTATCTTTAATGTATTAATTTAAAATATTTTTCATAATAATTTAAATTTGATTAGATAATAAAATTAATTAAGAATTTAGTTATAAATATTTCCTTATTAATATATAGTCATTATTGTGGTTTGGGAATTTCTTTTTTTTTAACTTATAATTAATTAATATTCTCATTAAAAATGATATAGATATTGTTAAACCATATATTTTTACTACAAAATTATTAATATGGTCATATAACATACAAAGTTCAAATTACAAAATCAACCATCTTTTACATAGTCAACAAATAAAAAAGGCTAAAAACATTTAAGAACCATTTTGTTTGAAATAATTACGAAACTAAAATTACACTTTATTTTATTTTCTATTCAACTTATGTTATCATCTTGCTAGCATAACTATAAAACCAAAATTAATCATGACAAAGTATATATACACAATAATATCATTTATCTTATCATTAGAAGAAAATTTATATGATTATGAAACCTGAATTAATTGTTACAAAGTATATATACACATGAATACCATTGTATTAATCATATTAAATATTATTATTATATTGTATAATCATAACATGGGAAAATATTCATTCTCTAAGAAGTATTTCACATTGTTACTTTACTTTTGAACTTTAAGTGTTTTTATATTTATATTTCAAGTAAAAACTATAAAAAACATTTTAAAACCCTAACTATGAGAAATAAAAATTCCACTAAAAAGAAACACTTATTATTACTCATAAATATTGTAAGAGCTAAGTTAAGAAGCACTAGTTATGGGGCTTCAACCTTACCATTGCCTATCAGAAAGTTAAGTTAAATCGATTGAACTAATCCCAACAGCCTGCTCAGTCCCAATGAACTATTTGCTTACTGGCTTTGCTCAACAACTCTACATTTAAACCAACAAAACCCCCTGCCTTGGATCCTTCCAAGGTTAATGTGTCTACTTCGATCATGACAACTAAAAACACGCTCTTACGACCATGACACAACTAAAAACACATGACCCGTTCATTATAGAATTTTATTCAACACATCTATATGATAAATGTGAATCTATTTTAAACCAACAAAACTGCACTTGCCTTGGGATCCAACCAAGGTTAATTGGTCTACTTCACTCTGTCGACCATGAAAACTAAAAACACACTACCCATTCATGATAGAGTTTTATTTAACACCACTATATAATAAATGTGAATCCAACACTTGTCCCATTTCTATGCCTTATAATAGGTTAAGTGATGTAGAGTAACTGTGTATCCGACGCGGTAAGGGTGACTGTATTAATTCAACAAGTGGCAGTTAAATATGTTTGGCTTAAATTGCTTCGCTTTTTCTCAATGCTAAGTTTAAAGTATTTTTTTGGGCATAAATGTTAAGTTTTTATTGCATTTAGTTTAAAATTAAAACTTAAATTTTCCAGAGAAACCATGTAATTAAACAAGTAGCCATAAAATATGTTTATTTTGATTTTTTTTAATTAATGGTAACTCACATAAGATTGCAACCATGTAATTAATTAAGAAGCCATAAAATATGTTTATCTTGGTTTTATTAATTAATGCTATCTCACATAAGATTGTGAAATTAAGATGAAAAAGAAATTATTATTATCTTTTTTTTTTAAATGGGACTTCTAAGTGGCATAAAAGTAATATCATCAAATTTTGATGACTAAGAAATTATTATGTTTGTTTTTTGTGTTAGATTATGAAAAATAGATGTTTTTTCTTCCAAATGTCCATAAATTGTTATAAAATTATTATGTTTTTATGTGTTAGATTATTTAAGTGCACGAAGAGGATCTTGTAACGTGATGTAAATTTACTAACATGTCGGTAAAAAATAATAGTGATAGTGAATATTATGGCAAAGATCTTGTAACGTGATGTAAATTTTGTAACATGTCCGCAATTATTAACACAAAATAAAAAATAATATCACTTTTGTAAAGTTATTTTATTAATAAAAAATAAATTTTCTAATAGGCCAAAATAAATGTCGGTCACAAAAACAATCTAATATGGGGGAGATGTTGTAATCTTCCTACCTAACAAAACAATAAAAAAGTAAAAATTTAATTATCCGTAAAAAAAATATGTGGGTCAGGAAAAAAACACAAAATTGAATTATTGGCAAAAAAATGTTGGCCTTGCACATGGTGCAATGCATTCTAAACAACCCATGGTTTTATTGTACATGGTTTAGAAGGCTTTGCACATGGTTTATAAACCATGTGCAAGGCCTCCTAAACAACGCATGGTTTTATTGTACATGGTTTGGGAGGGCCTTGCAAATGGTTTTAAGACCATGTGCAAGGCCTCCTAAACAACCCATGATTGTAGGAGGGCCTTGCATATGGTTTTAAAACCATGTGCGGGGAAATGATGCAATGTTCGTTCCTAACATTATATTTAATATTATATGTCGTCCATAAATAATATTAAATATTAATAACAATAAAATTATATGTGGACCTTAAATAAAAAGATGTGGCTTTTGGTTTGAATCAAATCAATGGATACCAAAGAAGAGGTTTGCACCACATGATATTTGATCAATCTCGGCGCTTGATAGAGCCTAGGATTTGGATCTATGCTGGACATTCCCTGGACATAGAGTAACTAGCATAAGCTTAAGGATTTGAGGAAATCATCTCTGTCATTGGAAATTGAGACTTATTCATTCTACAACCCATTAGGGGGGGATGTGTAATTTCTTTTGTGCTCATCCTATAGCTTATCTGTATTTTGAATTTTTTTTTTTTATAAAAAATTAACATGTCATCTCAAATTAGTTTAAAACATTTACATGGGAATATAAATAAAACTACACAAATTAGATAAATTCAAATGCTTCCTCAACTTTTACACTCTAAAAAGGAGTTTTGCAGGTCCAAATATTTGACCCTTCTCTAAGCTTGGTAAATCCAGTTTTAAGATGGACCTATGTTGGTTATATATACAAGAATTTGAAAAAGAGATCATGCAAAATGTAGTTTTTCTATTGCAAATTACCCCTAAATTGTTATGCAAGAAGCATATGAAAAAGAAACATTTAAGCTATATGTTTTAATTATAGATTAGTTTTATATGTTTCAATTATAGATTAGCTTTAAAGTTTTTCATTTTAAAAGATAAAAATTCATTTAACACTTTAAAATTATAATAAAAAACAATTTGAAAAAAGAATAGTCCTAATTTCATTTCTTGTTATTTACTTGATTTAAATTAGGATTTTTTTAATGATGCCAATGCCTCCAATATGCTTCTTCAAAAAAATCTTATGGTTCGAGGTTTAATGACCTAGAAATAATGACAATATACAAAGAAGAAAAAGGAAAATATTATAATACATAGAATTGGAAATTATAATACTTAGGTGTTTGAAGCACTCATTCACAAAGAGTCTTATAAAATAAAGTAAGAAATGTAAAAAAAGTTGTGCTAAATAGAATCTCAAAAAGAGTCATGGTGTTGTATGCATATCATAAATATAAACATAAACACAATTATAACTATTACCCACTAAAATGAAAGAAAATGTGTTCAAAGACATAGAAAGAATCATGTTATAGTATGGCGCCATCGATTTCATGAGAAAAAAGTGGCTTTCCAAAAGCGTTGGAAATTCCTTTCAAAGATTTTATGTAATTTGATTATACTCTTTGTAAACATGTACACATATAATATCCTCTAAAAATACAACTATTGTTTTTACTTAATGTGCTATAACTTGCAACCCATATTTTAAATTCGGACTTGTCCACCCATCCCTTTCATCGCCATATACTTATAGGAATCTTCTTCCCCTATCCAAAGAAAATATTATGAGATAAAACTGAGACATTAGACTGAGTGCACAAAGTTGAGGGACCTTTTAGAGGCAATCCTAAATTAAAGTCAATCACTCTTGATCGATAAAATATAAATAATCCCAAGCACTCTGGCGCCCCCGTTTAGTAAAACTTGTTTTATGGTTAAAACAACCCGAGCTCGTCATTTTCTCCATGACCACTCACTCAAACTAGCTTGGACGGAGCAAAGCAAGCTAGGGAGAATGAGTTTTGGGTGATAAAAGGGAAAAAAAATCCACCTTGGGATCAATCCCTTCCTTGTGAGGTATTTTATTCAAATCCTCTCATGCTAATTTCCCTATATTCAATTATTTCTATGCCCTAATTTGAATTTCAACCAATTTTTTTTAATATTATATGCCCATAAAGGAATTTACATAGCCAATGGAAACAAAAATCCCAATTTAATTATAAAAACCAAATCATTTTGACTATTTCCATATGTATATTCACAAGCCTCCTTGTGAATCCATACCAAAATTCACATTCCCAATGGAAACCAAAACCCCAATTTACTCATAAAAAACAAATCAATTTCACTATTTCCATATGCATATTCACAAGCATCCTTGTGAATCTATACCAAAATTCACAAAATATGCAAATTTTGTCAAGTATATTGCAAGTTTGCATAAGTAATTTACGTGCCCAATGTAAACCAAAATCCTAATTAACTCATAAAAAACAAATCAACTTCACTGTTTGCATGTGTATATTCACAAGCATCCTTGTGAATCCAAACCAAAATGAACAAATATGGGAAGTTTGTCAATTATATTGCAAGGTTGCATACAACTAAAACAAAAATCCAGTATAATTCGTATATTCCCTAAAATACATAAACAAACATGGTAAATCCCTTTCCTCTATCCGAAATATCGAAGTTGGTCATCCAAGAACATCAATAAACACCTTATAGTTTTGATGAAACTTCCTAATCTAGGTGTTAAAAAAAGGTATAGAAGCTTCCCATGCTTAACAAATATTTCCTCTTGACTAAATGGTACTTTTTGGTTAAGGTTAAGACAAATGAATTCAACAATAGGATCTACAAACATCAAGATACATAGGGAGGTTGATGTGTTTGATTACATGCCAATCACATACTATCATACATCATGATAGAATCGAGTGGAAACCTTCCAACCATAAAATCCACTATACATAATTATGCAAAGTCTCTCATGGGTATATAGAAAGAGTGCATACAACTAAAATAAAATTAAGTGGAATACATACACGACCCAAATTACATATAAACAAAGGTCTTCTAAATGGAATTTGGAGTCCAAAAGAAATAACGCTACAACAAATAATTACATCTTTCAAAAAATCCTTGACTATAATCGTATTTTATTCATCAATAGCACATTCTGATGCCTCTTCTAGGCTCTAGCCCTTTCCTCTACCCACAATCTCAAAGTTGGTCCTGCAAGAGCATTAGTCAACACCTCACAATTTCGATGAAACTTCAAAATCCAAGCCTTAAAATAAGATAGAGAAGCTTCCTAATCAACATATCCACATAGGACATTTTATGTACACATTGATATGGAAATTGGAATTAATACCAGAAATTAGGACATAAATTTAAAATGAAAAATTGTTAAATGTTTATTCGTTACTGTAAAATTCAAGATCAATTTTAAAATTTAAATAATAAATTTAGTTTATGTTGTTATTTGTCGTACATTAGTTTTACACTTTTCATTGCTTAGAGATGTCATTATACCGTGTGTTTATTTTTCTAATGATATTTTATTTGTATTTATGATTGAAGTGGCTACTATAGACCACAATGTGGATATATTGGGAGTTATTGGTCGTCTTAAAGAGATTGGTTTTTCCTGGATGGGTGGTGATGAGCTCTGGTTCTCCTTATCATCATCATTGTTGACAATAGTTGATATGATTGTTAGATAGAATTATTCTTTGCATAGCATTAAATCATACAAAGAAACCAAAAGACGAGACTATGCTGATGGTTTGAGCTATAATGAGATCAAGAAGCTAAAAGTAACCAAAGAGCATAAATATATGTTATTTACAGTGCCTTGGATGGATGACATTCCAGAAAGTAGGAGGCCACATATTTCGACTGAGTGGTGCATCTTTCTACCCATTAGAGACCATTGGATGGACAGATCGTTCATGGTTTTCAATATTCCCCCACACAACAACAAGGAAGTACCATTGTACTTCCTCCAGAAACTGTATGCAAAGTGTGTGATGGGAAAACATGTTAAGAGATGCCAATCAACATATACCTCAAACCCCTACACTGCTACCAAGGCCATACATCCCTCCTTCACATGATATCGTTACCCAGACACATGAGGCATTTCTTACTCTATCTAAGATGGTTTCCCAACACACCACAACTATTGATGAGGAAGGGCCCTCTTCCTCTTCTGGGGTACAACCACCATCTTCGAGTGGTAGAGGACCATCTATTGGTGGGTACATACCGACATCCCATGTTCCCCGGAGAGAGCCACACGTGTGCACAACGTGTGGTCAATCCTGTTATGGTCCAGGACCAACACATGGTACCTCTACGATGAATGGTGGTCAAGTAAGGACATTGTTAAAACTCTATTGTTGTTTAATTTTTAATTTTTCCATATTGTACACATATTAAAATATTCGTAATATATGCACTTTTTACTCTTGCAGGAGCTTGATGCCTCTAATGGGGGTGGTAGTGCACCCAGTGTGGTTGTATATGAGGGCTAAACAACCTACACCAAGGTAATATTTCAACATGTTTCATTTTGTTAATACATATCATTTTTTTAATACATGTGTTAGTCTTGATTAATTTGTTAAATGGTCTAATATTTACAATTTTTGAAGTTGCAGGACTCCCATTTTGAAGTAGATGATGGAGACATTGATCTCAGCAAATTACCCCTATGTGGATTTTATGTCTACCTCAGGAATGTAAGTACATGGTTAATGACTGATTATTTGTCAAATTATTTAAATTTATTACTGTACACTCCTTTATAGATTGCTAATATTTATAATTTTTAAACTTGTAGATGTTATCTGTATCTGTAGAGGGGAAAGAAATTGTTGGCAGTGGTCGCTTCCATGGGGGGGATATGTCCCAGGAAGGGGTAAGTATATTACAACATGTTATTTTTTCAGTACATATTATTCCACCCATTGAATTCCATGTCTAACTATGGTAACACTTCATGACTGCAGCCATCATCATAAATCCCTCCACCACCTATTTGGTTTGGATCTACTCATAGTCCAAACATAGATAAGCATGTTTTCTAAAACAGACGACTCTCTTCCTTAAAAAGAGTGGGTTTCCATGACAATTAGCCTACTCATTCCATGGTAAAATACACACTTCCAATAGGAGTTGTTGGTTGGCTTTGAATTCACTCACAACTAGCTTTTTCTTAATGTTATTTTCACATGTTTACAACATCAGGATGTAGAGTCATCTGTGCCATACCTTAGTGGGGTTGTTGATACTGCAGTCAATGATGCATCTACAATAACGATAAGTCACACATAGGTAAATCTACTTGAATATTTTTAATTGTATAGTTCATTTGTATTGTCTATGGACATGCACGATGTCTAACTATTTTATCATTTGTGAATGTATCCACTGTTGGAGTCATTTACCCAACATGCACATTTATTTGGTCAATTTTGGCCTATTTACCCACTATCCTAAGTTTAATTGACTTGCATGGAATCATATGAGCACATTATGACATTAGCAGGAGCTCACCCATGTCATCCTTTAGTCAAGGAGGCCAACTAAGCCTTCTCCTTCATTTGGGGAGGCTAACTGGGCTTCCTCCTTCAAATAGGGAGCATTTCTATGGTGATCTGAGTGTCACAAATGCACCTAATTGATAACTGATTGTTACAATTAGTTAAGCTGAGTTGTGAAGGTGCCTTCATTCATTACTTGATTATTTTTTTCATTATTTATGAACTCGAGCTAACACTGGCACCTACAACCACTTCTGATGACATATGTCGCTTTAGTTAACTCCATCGAAGCTACTTGGAGTTATGGATGCGCTACCTCCTCCAGTTGGACATGCAGTTACATGTGATGAGTCACTTTCAGTTAGACTTAGTCATCTATTGCACTCCGATTTAGTTAGGACTTAGTGTGAGAGTCAATTATTGGTTAGCTCAGTGGTTAACTATGTGTGTCGAGTGTGGCTTACATTCAGTTAACCTACACCCATCCATCCATTTCGAATGACCTCTTTGAGTATTCGAATTCTCTCAGAATTCACGCACCTTGCATGACCATTGTATTGTATTATCATTTATTTATTGATTATACAGAGCTCAACATTATATTGCAACACCATTATGCCATTTTCATGCTTAATTGTCTGAAATCTCTTACGATACTGTGTTTTAGTCCCTAGATTACTATGAAAGAATAATATGGTATCATAGCTCATGGTGAGATGAAGATCATTCTCTTCAAAAACATGGTTTTTTATGGATATTGCATGAAAAATTGAGCAAAAGCTCAAATTCCAGCATTGCACCAGAAGCAGAAGGTTTACCACTTAATACCCGAAGTTAAGGAATTGTTGATCAAGATTTCTTGATCAATTATGATGGGTGTGATGAAAAATTGAAATGTGCAGGCTGTTTGACCTTACAGTGAATTTATTGTTTTGATTTGCAAGTTTTACAGGCTTACTGCATTCGCTACAACAGGTTGATATGGCTTCTTCGGTAGATCTTTTGACTTTGTTAAATTTCCATCAATGGAAAGGAGACATGGAGATCCAGCTACGTGCCAGAGGACTCTACCAGGTCACTATGGAAATAGAAGAAGAGCCTACTCATGTTATAGACACGACTAGATTTTTTAATAAGAAAGATGAAGCATTTGGTTTATTTTGTCTCTCTATCTCCAAGGATCTTCTATTCCACCTATCGGGATTGAACACTCTAAAAAATATTTGGGGCCAAGTTGCCTCCCTGTATGGAAAATAGGATGAATTGATGGTTTATCAGCTTGGAAACAAGTTGATGTCTCTTCAACCTGACAATTTTGAGACCCTTAATGATTTTTTCACAAAATTCAAGCATACAGTCCTTTTATTGAAGTAGTGTGAGGTGAAGAAGGAGGATGATTAGCTCATCCTCGCAATTCTCTCAAAACTTGGAGCTGACTACTCGGTGTTTGTTTCTACATTCCGTACGGGGAATCTCACAACCCCTAGATGGAAGATGCCTTCACTCAATTCCTTCATTGAGTCCCTAACAAGCGAGCATGATAAGCTTGTCAAGATGGGGATCATTAGATCCTCCCATGATCAAGCCCTCTTTGCTTCGGGGCCCAAGGATACGAAGGCGAAAGGAAAGAAACAGAGGAACCAAAAAATCAAATTTGAAGCTCCTAGGGAAAAAGTTCAAAACTGGTAGCAAGAAGAGCATTCTAGCTCAAAGAATAACAAAAGCATAGACCACCATGGGAAAGAAAAATTCAAGTGTTCATACTGCAGGAATGGATTTCACCCTGAACATTCCTGCATGAAAAAGAAGCTTGATGAAGCTACTTCTCTCCTTGAGAGAAATAACATAAATCTTCCAGAAATCTTTTGGAGGAAAGAAAATCAAGATCGGGAATACTAGCATGAAAGAGGTCATGCCCTCATGGCAAGCACTTCGAAGCCCATGGCTCTACTTATAGATTCTAGAGCTTCAAACCACATGATGGCCAAAAAAGACTCTTTCGCTTCTCTCGACACTAGCAAGAGCATTCCCATCCACATGGGAGATGACTCTACCATCATCTCAAAAGGACAAGGTACAGTAAATCTTGAGAATGGTTATTTTTCCAATGTTCTGTATGTACCATCTCTTGCATCAAACCTCCTAAGTGTCTATCAAATGACCTATACTGGAGTGCCCAAGAGAGTATCCTTCAACCTAGATGATGTACAAATTACTGAATTTGCATCCAGGAAACTTGTGGCAAAAGGCTTTGCAAATCATCATGAAAAAGCCTATGATTTTTCCCATTTTGTGGAGGATGCAAAGCCCATAGCTCTGTTGACTCATGGAAATGAGGTTAGTAGGCTATAGAATGAGAGGTTTGGCCACCTAAACTTCAAGTACCTACAGCAATTACAGAAAAATTCCATGGTTGAATGCCTCCCACTCATCAAATCTACCATCGAAATTCACAAAGGCTGTATTTTGGGCAAGCATCCTGAGCATATGTTTGATCGAGGGAAGGCAAGCTGAGCATCAAAATTTTTGGGGCTGATTCAGTATGATATAAGTGGACCAATTCCCATCACATACTTGAATGGATCTCAGTATGTTCTCACTTTTATAGATTATTTTTCTAGATATACATGGGCCTTCTTCATCAAGAAAAAGTCAGAAGTATTAGAAAAATTCAATAAATTAAAAGCACTGATTGAGAATGCATCTGGGAAAAAGATAAAAACTTTGACATCTGATAATGGTGGGGAATATATCAGTAATCAGTTGCTTCATATATTTTATTAAAGTGGTATTCAGATCCAACATTCAATTCCCTACACTCCCCAGTAGAACGGTGTAGTGGAGAGAAAGAATCAGTCTCTCAAGGAGATGACCACTTGCATGCCGAAATCCAAGAAGGTGGCTGAAAATTTATGGTATAAGGCCATGAATTCTGCTATATACATTCATAACAGAGTACCTCACTCATCTATGAAATGGAATACCCCTTTCAAATCCTACTTCCGACACATGCCGGATGTGTCAAATCTCAAGGTGTTTGGGTCCACTGCATGGGCCCGAATTCCGCATGATAAGAGGAAAGATTTGCAACCGCAAAGTGTTGAATGTTTGTTTATTGGATATCCTAATGAATATAAAGGTTTCAAGATGATGGATATCAGAAAAAAACAAATCCTCACTGAAAGAAGCTTTCCAGTTCGATGAGCCTCTTCAAGAGGTAGAACTAGTGAAGGAGAAAACTACTGAATTTCCTTCCTATTCTAGTGAATCTCTGGATGATGAAATTGGGGGTAATGACCCTGATTTGGAATCTATCATATATGATATCAGTGACCATAAAGAATCAAGTTCATGATCAAAACCTGAAGTGCAAACACATCTCCCAACTTGGGCTAGATAGACACTTTCTTCCATCGGTGACAACATTGGAAATCCTGATGATCCTAGAAGAACGTGGTCTGATTTCCAAAAAGCAGGTATTGTGATCTCTTTTCATGACTATTTTCTGTCTTAAACTTGTTATTTAATGATAATTTCATACCCTAAGTCTTACTACCATGCTCGGGAAGATCTAAGATGGAAAGCTACCATGGATGAAGAGATGAATTCTCTTCAAAAGAATGCTACTTGGGAGCTAGTTTCTCTTCCTCTGGGGAGGAAATTAGCTCAATACAAGTGGGTATTTCAGACAAAGGTTGCTGCTGATGGAAGCCCCTGAAAATATAAGAAAAGGATGGTAGGAAAAGGGTAGAGTAGCACCTGCAAATATAAGGCAAGGCTGGTAGGAAAAAGGTTCTCCCAGGTCCAAGGTGTGGACTATCATGAGACCTTTGCATCAGTTTTTAAAATGGACTCCATGTTGGCAAAGCCCCACTAAAAAAGCCTCATCCATAGGAGTTCTCACTTTGTTGATTCCCAACAAGCATGATCTCCCTAAGAACTGGCCGAGACAGGTTTTACCCTGCCCAGCAACATCCATAGAGCGGATGAAGTCTCACCCGAGATGTTCAAGGGAGAGTTGTTAGAACTAAGTTTTCGATAGTAAGAAAGGAATATATGGAATTTGGGGGTTTTATTAGATAACTAAGACAGTTATCACATTTCATCTTCACAACTACAGATCTAACAGATCACATCATTCATTTATCACAGCAGGATAATTCATAAAACAACTCGGATCTAATAGATCACATCATTCATTTATAACATCATTATCATTCATAAAACAAATTTAATAAGCTTCATCACCATTCATCATTCATATTAATTCTGCATAATAGATCCAAAATAGATACTTCTTCTCCACAACAAGACACCGATTACATCCCAAAATTCAATATCTGACACAGATAGATCGCACATTATTCAAAACAGAATACTCATCAAGACCATAGACAGATCACAACAGATTGGAATTATCTCACGCTGATCATCATCCTGATTCTGATCCCTATCCTCCCTCTTACAATTGTAAATCTAGCACTATATATAAGCTTTCACCTTTACATCAAATGTCCAATTATAACTAACTTATAACCACTAATGACCTATGCCCACATAATGTGGTCAATTAATACATTAAATATTCAAAAATTGTTATCCTTTCACCCATCGCATTGATTTGGCCTTGTGCGATCTCGTGTGAGCTTGCACAACTACCGTGACACTGCGCAACTCACTTACCCAAAACCCCTACCAACAGGCCCCCAACACAATATTGTGGCTCATCCTCGAGCCACATTATGTTGACAGGGTATATGCCGATGTCTTGTCCTTGAAATCTTCAAACTGCTATGAGATCTCTCAAACCTAGAGCTGGACTCTTTCGGCACTGCTTTGACAGTTGAGAAAATCGTGCTACACAAGGTGTGTTTCCCCAGCCTTACCATCGACCATGTTGTGACCATCTTCCACTGCCTATAGTGTTGTGACTACTTTGATAGAGAGCTTCCCACCAACTCTTTGAAACTCATCCAACTAGGCACGACGCTTTTGTTGGTATTCTTGGGCACTGGAAGCTCTCTGTTGTAGGTCCTTCAACTCCTCAGACCGCGTGATCTGCACCATGAGTAGTAGTGCTCGCAATGACATCTTCAGTGTTGTCAACTATCCGTCAGCTTCTTACACCTGCATGGTCAACTAGTCAAGTTGTTATATTGGAAAATGCTTTGCCAAAACTACATCATCGCCTCCATGATTGTCTTTTCTTCTTGCTCCATTGTTTCAAACTGGGCCTCTATCTCCTCAAGAGTAGCCTTTCGTTTGGCAACCTGCTCCAGGGGCGTCTCTGGATGGAGTGGGGCATTGAGCAGAAGTTGGTGTCCTAGAGTTGGGCAATAATATCCCCAAGTTGCTTGGCCTTAGCGATTGCAGTAAGATCAGCCGTGCTTTCAAAGATATGTTGATATGCCTCATCAATAGCTTACTCGACATCACCAAAAATTGCACATAGCTATGCCTTCTCAATGATGAGGTGGTCTTGCGCCTTCTTAAGCTCAGTGATTTCATCGGTAGCCTTGCATTGTAGCTCAACATGTCTACTTTCAATGCCTCAATCTCCCGTACCCTCTCTTCCGCTAGCTACACCCTAACCTGATGCAACTCCTTAGCTTCTTTCTGTAGCTTTTTAGTTGTGATCTACGACTACACATATCCATCAGTAAGGTCCTTCTTCCTATCTACCAATTCCTGGGTAGAAACATGTTGCAGTTCCACCCGTGCTTGAGTAGGTAACTTGTTAATATCCAAGGCAATGCTCTGGGGAAGCTGCAGTAACATGTTAACTTCTTCAGTCCCTGCATTGATCGCAGTCGGAAGAACTTGCATGTTCCTAGCCTGTAGCTCAATGCTGATCGACGGGAATTTCTACATCACATTTATCTCGGGTGTCTTCCTAGAAACAACATCATAAATAGAATTCAACTTATCTCTTACCGCAAAAAACTCTTTGTGGTTGAACTCTCATATTGCTTGCGTCACATCCTCAGAGGAGTGAGTGACCGCTTTGATGAGCCGCTTCAGTTGGTCCTCTATCCCTGATCGGGTACCGCTTCCTATGTCATATTCTAGGCCCTATTTGGTTTGATTTTCCTCCTGCATGCGTTGTGCTTTGGCCTCAGGGTCTATTGATGATTCATTGTCATAGTCATGAACACTCAGCTCCTTCTGGATAGGCTCGTCCAGGGCATCAGGTGGTGGCTCCTTTGAGAGTTCCTTCTGACTTGAACCCGGGTCTCTCAGGTGAGAGCCTAGTATCCTAACCAACTAGAATACAACGATAACATTTGTTGGCAAATACCCACCAAAAAAGCCTCCTTGACAAGGGTTCTCACTCTGTCAACACTCAACCAGCACGATCTCCCTGAGCACCAGCCCAGACAGGTTTTACCTTGTGTAGCAACATCCACAGAGAGGATGAAGTCTCACCTGAGATGTTCAAGGGAGAGCTGTCGAAACCGAGTTTCCAGTAGTAAGAAAGGAAGATATCGCATCTGGGGGTTCGACAACATAACTATCAGATTATAGAACCAAGACAATTATCACAATTCATCTTAACAAATATAGATCTAAAAGATCACATCATTCATTTATCATAGTAGGATCCTTCATAAAATAACTCAGATCTAATATATCACATCATTCATTTATTTCATCAGTATCATTCATAAAACAACTTTAATAAGATTCATCATCATTCATCAGAATTGTGACATAATTCGGGTAGATCGCATCATCAATTTATTGCAGCAACATCAGTAACATAGATAGATTCAATACACTTCTCATTGACATCGCAACAAAGAAAAAAAAAAATAGAAGACAACACTTAGGCAACAACTGTCATGTCATATTAATTCTACGCAATAGATCCAAAATAGATAATTCTTCTCCATAGTAGGAGACCGATTACATCCCAAAATTCAGTATTTGACACAGACAGATCGCAGATTGTTCAAACCAGAAGACTCATGAAGACCATAGATAGATTGGAATAGATTTCACTTGTCTCGCACTGATCATCATCCTGATTCTGAGCCCTATCCTCCATCTTACAATTGCAAATCTAGCTCTATATATAGTTTTGCGCCTTGACATCAAAGGTCCACTTCTAACTAACTTGTAACCACTAATGACCTATGTCCACAAAAGGTGGTCAATTAATATATTAAATATTCAAAAATGATTATCCTTTCTCCCATTGCATTGATCTGGCCTTGTGCAGTGTCGCGTGATCTTGTGCAGCTTCCACGACACTACGCAGCTCACTTACCCAAAACTCCTTCCAACACTCCATCTGCCTAGTTTTTTAAATTGCGGCATCCAAGCATAGGAAGTACATCATATGGATGTTAATTATTCCTTTATACATGGATATCTTCATGAGGAGATGTACATGAAGCAGCCCGAGGGCTACATTTGAGATTCATCTTTGGATTGCAAATTAAAGAAGTCACTATATGGGTTAAAACAGGCCCCAAGAGAGTGGTATTCCAACATGGATGCCTTCCTTATCTTGCAAAAATTTCAAAGGTGTAAATCAGATCTTAATGTGTATCTATAGCAGTATGATGGTCATTTTCTTATCATTTTTTATATGTTGATGATATTTTTATTACTGGTAGCACTATTACTTTCATTTTAGTCATAAAAACTACCCTCCATGATGCATTTGAGATGAGTGATTTAGGGCTCTTGAAGCAATATCTGGGGCTTGAAATTGTACAAAACCATGATGAGATAATGGTCACTCAGTCTCAATACATATCATACCTATTAGTTAAGTTTAACATGTGTTAGCGTCAGTATTTTTGTGCCCTGAAGGTTGAGGGGGGGGCCCTCTCTCGGCGTAACAGCAGAACCACTTTAAACTGCGCCTCCGGCCCTGCGTAGTCAGAGAGGGATCTCTTGTTTGTCACTGGAGTCTACTCCACATAACATCTTCATTCTTGTGTGTCACCGAAGTCTAATCCGCATAAGATTTTCAATCGGCGCGATCAGGGGGCCAGGATCCTGAATGGAACAAAGTATGTAAAGGTGAGGTTCAATGTGGGACTATCGGGGTGGGAACCATTGGCAATGGAGTCGAGAACCTACGTATTGAACTATTGCAAGATGAAAGCAAGGCATAGGTTATAAAATAGAGGCAAGGTAGCCGCTAATATCCCGATAAGGATATTTTTAGTGGGTGGTTGGAGGATGAGAGAGATAATAGTCCATCGCGTGGAGCACCAGAGAGATGAATTCCACGCAACTTTAGAAGAACAATTGATAAATGACTGGAACAACAGCCAGAGCATAACAAGTATGAATTCCTAACTACTATACCCTAAGTTGCAAACATGAAAATAAATCAACATAATGGAATGAAAACAAGGAACACGTTGCACATAAAATAAGATACATATAGGGAAAAACAATGACACATGAATCTCTGCTATGATGAACAACTTCTCCTCTACAATTTTTATTCATAACACGGGCATCAAAACTTATTTACAATGGATATCCTCAGCACTAGAATGTTTCCCAATCCAAACAACTAACTCCTTCCTCCCTCTATCTGGAGTGTATTTATACTATCCTAATGTTGAGACTTCCGAACAAAAAAGTGTTACAAGTCATTATCACGCGTTTAAAGGGAGTGGACTATCGCCACATTTAAAAAATATAAACAACATCATGGAAATGTGGTGCATCGCACGTGATAAAGAAGAATGACACCACAGAGATTTCTACCATCCTGCTTCAATCCATTTCCTGACTACTTTCTCTGACCCATCCTTCATCTGGTAACACTATTAGAGGAGGAGGGCAGGAAGAAGGTGGGAATGCACTTGGTGATGATAAGCAACTTAAGAAGCTTATCATCATTGTACTACTCTCTTCCGCCTACAAGGAGGTTTTTCCCATAATCCATATAGCTGAGTGTGTGTTTGACCTTCTCCTTGCCCACGAGCAAACAACCAAGTGGAGATCCTGGGGGTGGTGTCGAAGGCTCCGGGCTCACTTGGTCCCAATACAAGCATTTGCTCCAACAGTTCTATCACCACTGTGATCTAGGACTTTAGAGGTCATGACTACAGTTGAGAGTGTCGGAGGGATGTCGTTGGGATGTCAAAACCCATGCACTGCACATCAAGAGACCGGGTTGTGTATAAGTGGGTGAATCCCCCTTGGTATTTCACATATGTGTCCTGGTGGTTAGCGATTTTCTGGTGTCGACAACCAGAACACAGATTCATGTTTTCCTACCAAGAGTACCCCTTGTCGAACAAATTTCTTGAACCACACAGTCATGGTTGTCTATGAAGGACTTCAGCACTTCTCGAAACTCAACCCTATATCTCTTATCATCTACACAGTTCCATGCCTCAAAGATCTTCGGAATATGGTGTTATATAGTGTGAGCAGAGACGGATCAGGAAGGGCTATACCCTTAGAGTAGCTTTGATGGTGGCATGTGTGATGACAAGGTGTGGATCTTTCCTCCTGATGTTTCAATCATATTATCCAGTATGGCTAAGATTCCAAGCCATTCTCACATGGCTACCAGGCTGGTTCCAAGGGCTATGGATTTGATCATCTCTTTCCCTTTCAATTACCTTGATGGTGGCATCTGGTTGTTTTAGTTTGTCGCATCCTTTGACCTAATGTAAATGCCAAGTCTGTCATCTCAATGAATCAAACCTCCATATTTCGCACGGTTCCCTTCGAAGTGAACCATGTGCCATACTTGCGAACCGAGGAAATTAGCATCGCTAGACAAGACTTCCATCTTAGTCTTATCATGAATGGTGTCGGAGGAATCAGCCAATATACAATGGGGACAGATTACATGGATGAACACCTCCTCCATTGTCATCTCTGCACTGGATGTGAAATCACGTACCCTTGGAGCCTTCTTAGCCATCCGATTCGAAGAATATTTCATGTCCGCTATCCACGTTCCATTCCTTTTGCCTCCAACTTTTCTCCTTTGAACACCGCAGGAAGCTCAGGATCATGACATGCTTTCAACCGTCGATTGCAACCAATCCTTCATGCAGCCATAGATCCGAGTGGGCCCCACTGTCTGTTGCAATGGGAAGCTTTTGGTATTCATTGTGCCAGTACGCAATGCGAAATAGACCATGGCTGTAGATTTCTATCCAATATTATCGTGGTCATTGATCTTCGCAACTGGTACCCCTCCTTCACGATTTGAAATCGTGGCTTTTACGTGTGTAGGTATGGTTTGTGAAATTGATTAAGGCCGTATATCTAACACAAATCTCATATCGACCATAGAATGTTCCGACCTTTAACCTATTTCACAAATTCGAAATGTAGCTTTGGTCAAGCATGTCTACTCACGTGAAATGGTTTAGAGCCATTGATCCATATTCGATCAATTTCAGCCTTTGATCTTGAGCATCACCCAACGCCTTCAGCACATCTTCCATTTTCTTCTTTGCTTTGAACCTCTGATATCCTAAAGGAGAGTTCACGTGAAGTTCATAGGAATGAGACCCTCATTGAACTCCTATCAGGTTCTTAAATCAACTATTAAAAACATAGTTTTAACAATTGGCTCCACGAGGGATGCTATCGTCCCAGCGAGGTAGCAAAGAACCATCATAGACCAAGTGCCAAACCATTGGGATGCTTTCAATCTTTCTTTGACACCTCCATTCTGCTCTGAGCTACTGCTTTAGTGAATTCATGCCACTCTTGCAAATCATGTTGGTGACTGTAAACCTATGTTGTAACTGAAAAATGAAAACAACTAAAATAGTAATGAAGGAAATGCTCGATGACTGCCGAGCTTATTTTTTCTCTACCTACTCTAACTAACTTTGTACACAAATATGATTAAGTGAAATCAGACTTCCAATGAAGCCAATCAAGCAACTTGCCTAAAATTTTTGTTCTTTCATTATGCTTGATGGACATAAATGAAATAGATAATGGGAGAAGGGAATGATAAACAAACTGATCTTCAAAGTAGGGATGCAACCAATCACTACCTTCGCCCAGACCCTCCATGTACTCGGCTACAGGGTCATAGAAATCACGGCAACCTCCAACACGTTCTGTCACTTGCTCATGGGAAAGCCGTTTGGAGCTTCCTTCTTCTAGAGACTCGTTAGGTTGACACTTGGAAGATTACAGAAAAGGACCCATAGAATCTTTCTTCAATGGAACCTCCCACTTTCCACTTGAAATTTTTGCAACAAGAGCTTGATGTGTTTCAAGAGGGAAGTCCCCTACTTTTCCAGTGGAACTGAGTAAACATATTCCTCCTATGTGAGGTGGTGCTACTGAAGGCAGAATATCAAAGAACGTGTTTATTTGGAGGCTGCTACATCCGTCTTCATGGCTTGTCCCTTTACTACATATTTCCAATATACTAGTAGCATAAGAGGAATCACCTAGCTGGTTCTTCGTATCTTCTTCATTCTTGCACAGGCTTCTAGTCTGCGCCATCTCCATTTCTTTCTGTTTTTTCTTAGAGGCCTTAATCATGTGTCATATTAATTCAAAAGAGGCATAACACAAGGGTAGGCTATCAACTCCAATGCCCCTATCGTCCTTTCCCGCTTCAACCTACTGACTTCGCATGGCATATCGATTCCTCTCCTCAGCAGTATTTGCTTCAATAGCTGGATCATCAAGCATATTCTGCAGGTACTCTTCTTCATATTCATCATACATAAGCATACACAAATCTTTATTAAAACCGTCCTTTGCAGACCAGGGACGGTGCAGGTCACCATCTTCAGAGAATAGTCCTGCAGGACTGCCTGTTCCAGCCTCAGGCTGGTCATCTTTCTGCATACCATGAGAGGTCTTTGATGGTTAGAGACTTCCTCCTTCTGCTTGTAGGGCCCAACCAATTTGTATTTATATTTTATCTCACCACAACTATCTTGATTTGACAATTTCTTGGACATCTTTAAGGTTTTCCTCAACCTCCAAACAATCAGTGAACATCTGCTACAGGGTGGTTGATTTTCTCTCCAAAAGAAGCAAGGATAGGATAGGAGGAATGGGGACTGCATAATATATCTTAGCAGCGTTCTCAAGAGGTTGGACTTCCTTAGGCATGTTATAATAAAATCTTGCGAATATTCTATTAAAACTAGGTATGGCCTCACCCTTATGCCTCCTCAAGGAATAAAACTCTGAAAGTATTTGCTCCAATGGCCTTCTCCTACTCCAAAAATCCAAGAAGGTGCAAGAAAAATCTTCCCAAGTGTTGATGGACTCAGTTTGCAAGTTTTTAAACCATACTTTAGCATCTCCTTGCAAGGACAAGGCGAAGGATCGCATGCATACATCATTGTGATCTATCTCAAAAAGGTCAGAGAAATGCTCAAAGGCTTGTAAATGTTTCTCAGCAGTCAAGTCTTGGGATTCTCCATCAAACTTGGGGAGGTACTTGTAATATCTCACGGGAAAATCATGGAGGATGGGAGGCAATTGTAGTGGTTTTTATCGGCTTGGAGAAATACGAGAGACGAGGTTAGGCACACTAGCCAAGCTATTGTACAAGGTTTCATGAATTTCATAGGGGTGTCCATTGACATCGTGATCCCCTGGATAAAAATCTAGGCCATAATCAGATGTACAAGACGACGCAATGCTTTTGGTTCGTAAAGAAGGATAAACATGAATATATTCATAGCTCTATTCAAAATGAGCTGAGCCATAGAAGGTTGTTTTGATAAATCTGGGAAAAGATAAGAGCAAACTTACAAGATAGGACAAGACATCCTAAAAGAAATGCAGAACCAAGTATCTGTACCTTCAGTCAAACATTTCTAAGCTTTATAAGGGGTCCATTTTCCAGACGAATCCTGCCAGCTTTCCTCGGCCATTCGATTTCTAGGTCACACCACCAGTGGAGTCGCTGAAGTCTAAATCCTTCAAGAGTGGAGTTGCTAGGTGAAAAGTGCTCAACCTTCTTGATGTCTAGCCAATTTTTCACCATCAACAACCAGATATAAATATTTGTCTTTCTTCCTAGGGAGGATCTTCAATTTCATCCCCGAGAACCGCGGTAGTTTGTTAGTGCCAGGATTTTTGTGCCTCGAAGGTTGAGGGGGAGGGCCCACTCCCAGCATAATAGCAGAACCAATTTAGACTTTGCCTACAACCCTGCATAGTCAGAGAGGGATCTCTCATTTGCCACCGGAGTCTACTCCACATAAGATCTTCAATCTCATGTGTCACCGAAGTCTACTCCACATAAGATTTTCAATCGGCATGATCAGGGGGGCATGATCATGAATGGAACAAAGTATGTAAAGGTGAGGTGCAAGGTGGGATTATCGGGGCGGGAACCACTGGCAATGGAGTCGAGAACCTATGTAGTGAACACTTACAAGAGGAAAGGAAGGCATAGGGTAGCAAATAGAGGCAAGGTAGCCGCTAATCTCCCAGTCAGGAGATTTTTAGTGGGCAGTTGGAGGATGAGAGAGAGAACAGTCCATCGCGTGGAGCACCAGAGAGATGAATTCCATGTAAATTTAGAAGAACAATTGATAAATGTCTAGAACAGCAGTCGGATCATAACAAGTATGATTTCCTAACTACTATACCCTGAGTTACAGACATGAAGAGCAATCAACAGACTGGAGTGAAAACAAGGAACACATTGCACATAAAAGAAGATACATATTGGGAAAAACAATGACACATGAATTTCTGATATGATAAACAACTCCTCGATAATTTTTATTCATAACACAGGCATCAAAACTTATTGACAATGGAGAGCCTCAGCCCTAGAATGTTTCCCAATCCAAACAACTAACTCCTTCCTCCCTCTATCGGGAATGTATTTATACTATTCTAATGATGATACTACTGAACAGAAAAGTGTTACAAGTCACTATCATGTGTTAACTGTACATGGAATGGACTATCACCATGTTTTACAAATATAAACAACATCATGGAGATGTGGTGTGTGATAAAGCAGACTGACAACACAGAGCTTTCTACCATCCTGCTTCAATCCATTTCCTGACTACTTTCTCCGACCCATCCTTCATCTAGTAATACTGTTACAGGAGGATGGTAGGAAGAAGGTTGTCATGCACTTGGTGATGATAAGCGACTTAAGAAGCTTATCATTCTTGTACTTCTCCCTTCCTCCTACGAGGGGGGTTTTCCTATAAGCCATGCAGTCGAGTGTGTGTTTGACCTTCTCCTCTCCCATGACCAAACAACCAAGTGGAGATCCTGGGGGTGGTGTCGAAGGCTCTAGGCTCGCCTGGTCCTAGTACGAGCATTTGCTCCAACAGTTCTGCCACCACTGTGAGATGGGACTTTGAAGGTCGTGAATGTAGCCGGGAGTGTCAGAGGGACGTCGCTGGGATGTCAAAACCCATGCACTGCACATCTAGAGACTGGGTTGTGTATAAGTGGGTGAATCCCCCTTGGTATTTCACATCTGTGCCCCAGTGGTTGGCGATTTTATAGTGTGGATAACCATAACATAGATTCATGTTTTCCTACCAAGAGTACCCCTTGTCGAACTAATTTCTCAAACCACACAGTCATGGTTTTCTATGAAGGACTTTGACACTTCTCAGAACTCAACCCTATATCTCTTATCATCTACAAAGTTCCATGCCTCAAAGATCTGCGAAAGATGGTGTTATATAGTGTGAGCAGAGACAGCTCAGGAAGGGCTATACCCTTAGAGTAGCTTCAATGGTGGTATGTGTGATGCTAGGGTGGGGATATTTCCTCCTGATGTTTCAATGATATTAGCTGGTATGGCTAAGATTCCAAGCCATTCCTGCATGGCCTCCAGGCAGGTTCCGAGGGCTGCGGATTTGACCATCTCTTGCCCTTCCAATTACCTTGATGGTGGCATCGGGCTATTTTAGTTCGTTGCATCCTTCAGTATCATGTAAATTCTAAGTCGGTCATATCAATGAATCAAATTAGCATCATTGGACAAGACTTCCATATTAGGCTTATCCCGAATGGCATCGGAGGAATCAGCCAATCTGCAATGGGGGCAGATTACACGCGTGAACGTCTCCTCCGCTGTCATCTCTGCACTGGATGTGAAATCACGTACCCTTGGAGCCATCTTATCCATCCAATTCAGAGAATATTTCATGTCCACTTTCCACGTTCCATTCTTTCTGCTGCCAACTTTTCTCCCTTGAACACCGCGGGCAGCTCAGGATCATGACATGCTTTCAACCGTCAATCGAGACTGATCCTTCATGCAGCCGTAGATCCGAGTGGGCCCCACTGTCTTTCACAATGTGAAGCTTTTGGTATTCATCATGCCATTCTACAGTATGAAATAGATCATGACTGTAGATTTCTCTCCAATCTTATCGTGGCCATTGATCTTCATGGCTGCTACCCCTCCTTCACAATTTGAAATCGTGGCTTTTACATGTGCAGGTATGGTTTGTGAAATTGATTGAGGCCATAGATCTGACTCAGATCTCATCTCAATCATAGAATGTTCTGACCTTTAACCCATTTCACAAATTGGAAATGCGAATTTGGTCAAGCATGTCTACTCGCACGAAATGGTTTAGAGCCATTGATCCATATTCGATCAATTTCATCCTTTGATCTTGAGCCTCACCCAATTCCTTCAGCACATCTTTCATTTTATTCTTTGCTTTGAACCTCTAATATCCTGAAGGAGAGCTCACATGAAGTTCGTGGGAATGAGACCCTCATCGAACTCCTATCAGGTTCTTAAATCAACTGTTAAAAAAAGAGTGTTAACAACATGGATGAAAATAAGGCTGCTCCATTCCCTTTCCTTTCAGTGATCAGCCTAGAAGAAGGAAAAAACACTCCACCCATGGATTGCACAATCTACTACCAATTGTATGGTAGCTTGATTTACTTGACACATTCTCGGCCTAATATCTGTTATGTCATGAATGATGTATCAAGATACATGCAGCAGCCTCATGATCTTCATTGGAAGGAATCCAAGAGGATCTTCCAGTATATTTGGGGCACCATGACCTATGGTATTCATTATGCTGGAGACTCTGAGCTAGAGTTGGTTAGTTACATAGAGTCAGATTGGGCAGGAGATTCTATTGATCGGAAGTCTATTTCTAGATATGTATTCATGTTTGGTGGTGGCCCTCTTTTCTGGCCTTACAAAAAGAAGGTCTCCATTGCGTTTTCTTCAACAGAGGCCAAGTACCAAGGAGCGGTGAATGCTTGCATCCAAGTTGTTTGGTTGCAAGGCATTCTTCTTTCAGAGTTTGATTTTCGTAGTACTTTTTCCACTGTCCTCTTTTGTGACAATCAAAGTGCTATTAATATCTCCATAGATCCAGTTACTAGTAAGATGAACAAACATGTAGAGATACACATGATTTATATGAGGGAATTGGTGCATGGAAGGACCATCATTCTGCAATACTACCTTGCTAATGAGCAGATTGCAGACATATTCACCAAGAGATTTTTATAGAAGAAGTTCACTTACCTCCATTCACTTTTGGGGATGAGTTCATCAAGGTGATCATATTACTTCTCTAGTGTTCAGCTTGAGGGGGGGGCGGGTTTCCCACTGGGTTTTCCCTCTTTCCTCACTTAGATTTACTTTTTGGCATTGTTTGAGTTACATTATTGTACAGGGTGACCTATGGAATTTGTTTCCGAGGCCCTAGAATTTCATGCATTTTTTTTACTCTTCTTGAGTATAGCTTAAGGGGGGGTGTTGGAGTCATTTACCCAACATGCACACTTATTTCGTCAATTTTGGCCTATTTACCCACTATCCTAAGTTTAATTGACTTACTTGGCATTAGATAAGCATACTATGACATCAACATGAACTCACCCACACCCTCCTACAGTCAAGGAGGCCAACTTAGCATTCTCCTTCATTCGGGGAAGCTAACTGGGCTTCCTCCTTCAAACAGGGAGCATTTCTGGGGTGATCCAAGTGTCATAAATGCACCTCATTTCTAACTGATTGTTACAATCAGTTAAGCTGAGTTGTGAAGGTGCCTCCATTCATTATTTGATTATTTTTGGTCATTATTTATGAACTGGAGCTAACACTAGTGCCTACAACCACTTCTGATGACATGTGTCACTTCAGTTAACTCCATCCGAGCTACTTGGAGTTATGGATGCACTACCTCCTTCAGTTGGACATGTAGTTACATGTGATGAATCACTTTTGGTTAGACTTAGTCATCTATTGCACTCTTATTCAATTAGGACTTAGTGTGAGAGTCAGTTAGTGATTAGCTCAGTGGTTAACTATGCGTGCCGATTGTGGCTGGCATTCAGTTAAGCTACACCCATCCATGCAATTTGAATGACTTCTTTGAGTATTTTAATTGTCTTGGCATTCATGCACCTTGCATGATCATTGTATTGTACTACCATTATTTTATTGATTATACAAAGACACAACATTCTATTGCAACACCATTATGCCATTTTCATGCTTAATTGTCTGAAATCTCTTATGAGACTATGTTTTAGTCCCTAGATTAATGTGACCAATTAAGATCCACACCGTATTCCATTAGTGCATGTGACCAAGGTTGATGTTCAACCTACATCTCCTCTTTCTACTAAATAATCCCAGTCTCATTTTGAGGAACAATTTTTTTCGTTGAGATGTTCATCATTTACATAATTGATTAGTACTTTCTCATTTATGTACATGTTGATAATTGTTTTGAGATAATTGAAATAGATTTTTTATTCGCAGAGAAGGATTGTAGAG
The DNA here is from genome assembly GCA_001517045.1 of Pseudotsuga menziesii. Classification (NCBI taxonomy): domain Eukaryota; kingdom Viridiplantae; phylum Streptophyta; class Pinopsida; order Pinales; family Pinaceae; genus Pseudotsuga; species Pseudotsuga menziesii. The sequence continues at coordinate 32,112 of LPNX010706499.1, read as the reverse complement.
AGACTCTTTGGAAGGAGGAGGACAACAAAGGAATCTATACCCTAGATGGATGCAGTGAGTTCTTGTTTTATGTACAAATGAGTCGTATTTTAAATTTTCAAACTTTGTTATTGCTAGAGAGTACTAGTTCAGTTACCTGATCAATAAATATTGTCATTGATTTGTTGTCATGAGAGATGCACTTTGGTCATGGACAAAGGAAACAAGCATCATCATGGTCAGGAAAAAACAAGACAAAGTTAGATTTTTGATATGTTAGTCCAGGACAAATATGTTGACGTATTTGTAACTTTGGAATGTATTCACTTCTATATCTTATGTCTTGTACCTCGATGTTTATTTCGGGAAGTGCCTGTAATGTATTTGAGTCATTTCATGCCCCGATGTTCCTACTGGGAGATTCAATAATGTAAACAAGTCATGCCAAGTCATTGTGGGTAACCCTCCTATTGTTCAAGGGTTAAAGTCCCCGCAGTTCCGGGGCCCTTGGTTTATTAGACTCTCGTAGAGAAGTCGGACCTAGTGAGTTATTTTCAAGTTAGGAATTAGTATAAATAGAGAGTGAGCTTATCTATTTATCACACACTCAATCACACTCAGTTGTAGCGCATGGCTAAGGAAGAAGAAGTTGTTGGGAATAGAAAGGAAGAGGCTAGTGCTGTTGGGAGATCATCTTACTATTTTTGGGTTTTACTTTTGGTGTTGATTCTATTTCTGAGGAAGTTGCGGGGTTTTCTACATTTTTGGTTTTCCTGAGGAAAAACATTGTGTTCATTGTCTCTTGTGCTTGATTGCTGTGCTTGTTATTCTCTCAGTTAAAGATCCTAATATAATGCTAGCTTAAATGATAAAGAACATAAACATGGTATCATAGATAACCTGAGAAGAAGACACTGTGCAGCTGCGGAAACTAGGGATTCCTACTTTTTGGATCTCTCTCCACAAATTTTCAGCAAAAGAAGGTTGGGTTGACTCTCCTCCCTAGGGTGCATCTTTCTGTCGAAGCAGAATATGATTCTGAGCTTTTTCATTTTTGGACCCAACATTACTGCCTAAAATTAGGGATTTCCAAAGAAGTGGAATTTTTGAGTGAGCTCAGGCTTGGATTGATCTCCTCCTCAAAATCGAAGTTTAGAGATCAAGATCAAAGCATTTGGTTGGACAGAACTCTAGGAAAGCCAAACCCTATTCTTCTCCTGAACTAGCACTACAGAAATTCAGCTCCAAATCCATATCTGACATCTTGACTTGGTAAGATCTAAATCTTTTGTATTTCCATTTGAGGTTCTCAGTTAATATGTCTCATCATACCAAGCTTTATGAAAAGCATGAGGGAGATGATAACTTCTGAGCCTGGAAGTATAGGATCTCCCTTATTCTCGAAGAAAATGAGTTGTACTCCTATATCAATGAGGAGGTTCCAGTTCCAAAGGGAGATGAGGCTAATGCCTTACACAAGAAGAAGTTGGTTATGGCTAAGAGGATTATTGCTGATTCAATCAAGGATCACCTCATACCACATGTGTCCTCCCTAAAGACACCTAAAGCTATGTTTGATGCCTTAACCAAACTGTTTGAAGGAAATAACATAAACAGGAAGATGACTCTGAGAAACCAATTGAAGAATGTAAAGATCCAGAATGCAAAGACCATCCAGTCTTACTTTACAAGGGTATTTCAGATCAAGTAACAACTGGAAGCAGTAGATGAAGAAGTAGAAAATGCACAGATTGCGATGACCACCTTGAATGGTCTACCTAGGGCATGGGACTCTTTCATTCAAGAGATTTGTGCCAAAAAGAAGCTATTCAAGTTCAACAAACTATGGGAAGAATTCTCTCAAGAAGAAGCTCGGATAGCAGCTCGAGAAGAAAAGATGGGAAGTGAAGATCAAGCTCTCACAGCCCACACCAATAAAACTATAAGGGACCATCATCACTCCAAAGGTAACATTTCACACTCTAGAAGAGATTTGTCTACTATTAGATGTTAAACATCTGATGAGAAAGGTCACATATCTCACATGGAAGCAATGATTGGCTTATAGACAGTGGTGCTTCCAAACATATGACAGGATTCAAAGAATCATTTGTAAAACTATCTAAACATGAGTCACCTCACAAGGTGAAACTTGGGGATGACTACCAGTATCCAATAAAAGGTAGTGGTGAATCCTCCTATAAGCTAGACTTTGGAAAGTCTATGAATATGAAAAATGTATTGTTTGTACCAGGACAAAAGAAGAACCTCCTCTCCATATCTGCATTAGATGCAAAAGGAATGAGGGTTTCTTTTGTAGATGGCGAATTTCTTATGTGACCAAAGGGAAATACTTTTGACGAAGCAATAGTCATTGGGGAACAAGAAGGAGGTCTATACAAATTGAAGGGCCAACCAGAACAAGATTTGGTTCATGACTCAGTAGATCCAAATGAACTTTGGCATAGAAGTATTACACATGTGCATTACAGGGCACTACCACTTGCAAGAAAAGCTGTTGAAGGTCTTCCAAAAACAAAGACAAAAAATGATGGTGTTTGCAAAGGATATGCAAAAGGAAAGAACACAAAGAATACATTTCCAAGTAGCAAGATCAAGGCAAAAGGAATCTTGGAAATCATCCACTCCAATGTATGCGGTCGGATGTCATCCAGTTCATTAAGCAGGATTATATACTATGTTTCTTTTATTGATGAGTTTTATAGGAAGACATGGATATACTTTATGAATAACAAATATGAAGTATATAGCAAGTTCAAGGAATTCAAAGACTTGATCGAGAACCACACAGAAAAGAATATCAAAATTTTTCAATTAGATAATGGCGGATAATTCACTTCAAATGAATTCAAATACTTATGCAAAGATTCAGGGATTAAGTGGGAGTTAACCATTCCATCTAATCCACAATAGAATGGAGTTGCAGAAAGGAAGAATAGAACGATCATGGAAGTTGCAAGGGCCATGCTTCATGATCAAGATCTTCTCATGCATCTATAGGAAGAAGCTTCAAGACCAACGGTGTATGTATAGAACCGTACTCCACACAGAGTACTCGAGAATAAGACACCTAAAGAAGTTTTTTTCGGTAAGAAACCAGAATTCATCCATCTCAGAATATTTGGATGTCTAGTGTACATACACATTTCAAAAGAAAATAGGACAAAGTTATATCCTTCAGGAAGGAAGGGTATATTTGTGGGATATTCTGAAAGCTCGAAGGCTTATAGAATATACTTCCCAGGATTCAACAAGATCGACATCAAAAGGGATGTGACATTTGATGAAGACTCAGCTTACAACAAATCTAGAAAGAGACCTGCTAAAGAACCTAAAGAAATAGAAGCACCCAGAGTTCATGACACAACCATGAACGAAGAATATCAAGAAGAAGATCGAGAAATAGAAGAATCTCAAGAACCTGTAGAACCACCTTAGGAGAAGAATCCTCACAAGAGGAAACCTGCTTGGGTATGAGAATATATCAAAGGTGCAGAAAGATATGGGTCTCTATAAGGATCACACAAAGAAAGGAAAAGAACCAGGTCCTGTTCCAGTTATGTAGCCTTATTATGTGATTTCATTGATAAAGAACCTTCCAACTATGAAGAAGAAATAGAAAAGAAAGAATGGAAGGATGCTATCATCAAAGAGTACCGATCATTCATGAAGAATGATGTTTGGGATGTTGTCCCAAGACTTGAGGGGAAGTCTTTGGTGATTTCCAAATGGATCTACAAGATCAAGCATGCTACAGATGGGAGCATAGAAAAACATAAATCAATATTCGTGGCTCGTGGCTTCTCCCAAAAAGAAGGTATAGATTATGAAAAAAAAATTGCACCTGTAGGAAGATACACTTCCATCAGATCAGTACTTGCTCTGGCTATAGTGATGAAATAGAAGATACACCAAATAGATGTCAAGACTTCTTTATTGAATGGTGTAGTGGAAAAGGAAGTGTATGTGGAGTAGCCACTCGGTTTTGAGACACATGACAGGGAGTCTCATGTGTGTATATTGAAGAAAGCAATGTATGGTTTGAAACAGGAACCCCGGACATGGTATGACAAAATTGGAAAATTTCTATCCAGTTTGGGCTTTACCAAGAGTAAAGAAGATTCCAACCTTTACTACAAGGTTGAATATGGCAACCCAGTGATGCTACTTCTGTATGTAGATGATTTCTTTGTAATAGGTATGGATGGGTTGATTGCTCAGTATGAAGAGAAAGCTTGCTGCTGAGTTTGAAATTAAGGACTTGGGTATGATGCATTATTTTATAGGCATGGAAGTGTGGTAGAATGCCGATGGAATCTTCCTCGAAAAAGGGAAGTATGCAGTATAGATACTAAAGAGATTTTTGATGATGGACTGCAAGGTCTTAACCACACCTATGGCATCGAACCTGAAACTATTGAGTGATGCTTCATCTGAGTCGGTTGATGCCACGATGTATCGTTATATGATTGGTTCCTTGATGTACCTGATGAATACGAGACCAGATATTTGCTTTGTTGTGAACACCTTGAGCCAGTTCCTTACAGATCCAATACATGTTCACTTAATTGCTGCAAATCATATTCTGAGGTACCTGAAGGGTACATTTGATTGTGGGCTCAAGTATAAGGCTGATCACTTAATTGCTGAAAATCATATTTTGAGGTACTTGAAGGGTACAATTGATTATGGGATCAAGTATTTTAAATATGCAGGTATTCAAATGCAACATTCGATCCCTTACACACCATAGAAAAATGGTGTTGCTAAGAGAAAGAACATGTCACTGAAGGAGATAGAAACCTGCATGATGGAGGCTAAGAATTTTCCACCAAAGTTTTGGGTCGAGGCTATAAATTGTGAATCCTACATCTAGAATAGGGTGCCTCATAAGAATATTGATGGTATGACTCCTTTTGAAGTTTGGAGTGGGCACAAGCCATATGTGACCCATTTCAGGATTTTTGGCTCAAAGGCTTGGGCTAGAATTCCAACTGAAAAGAGAAAGGCTTTGTAGCCCCAAATCCAAGAGTGCCTATTTGTTAGGTATTCTAAAGATTCAAAAGGGAAAAAGATGATCAACTTGAGCAATAACAAATCTTTCACTGAAAGAAATGTTCAGTTCCAAGAAGAGCCTTTAGCAACAGTGGAAGTTGGAGAGTCGTCTTCACCACCATAACCATTGATTATAAGTGAAGAGACTAATGAGTTTTTTAATTTTGATATGTCTGATAATGATTATTTGATTGCAGAAACCTAACAGTCCTACAAGACCAAAATGGGCATCAAAGACCATTCATGCAGCTGGGGAACTAGCTGAAAATCCTAATGACACTAGGAGGACTAGATCTCAATTTGAGAGTGTCCTTTGTGTGAAAGATCCCCTATTTGCTGAGAAGTGCTATCTGATGGTTGAATCAGATCCACAAACATATGGATATGCAGCACATGATCCAATATGGAAAACATCAATGAAATAAGAATTCAGCTTGGTCCAGAAGAACAACACTTGGGAACTGGTTGATCTTCCCCCAGTGAGGAAGCTAGTTCAATGTAAGTGGGTTTTCAAGACTAAGTTTTATTCTGATGGTTCACCTTTGAAATATAATACAATATCTGTAGTGAAGGGATACTCACAAGTAAATGGTATTGACTACAATGAAACCTTTGAACCAGTGGCAAAGATGGACTCCATAAGGCTAGCTTTAGCCATCGCAGCTTCGAAGCAGTGGGAGGTACATCACATGGATGTGAAGTGCGATTTCCTAAATGGATATCTCATTGAGGAGATTTAGATGCAAAAACCTAAAAGGTTTATTTCTAATCCATCTTCAATGTGCAGGTTAAATAAATCATTGTATGGGCTCAAGCAAACCCCTAGGGCTTGGTATGCCAAGATTGATGGCTTTTTGCTATCACTAAGTTTTGTTCGATGCAAGTCTGATATTAATGTCTATTTGAAGATGATTCATGGTCATTTGATTATTATTGTCTTGTATGTGGATGACCTTCTGATTACAGGAAGCTCAAAGAAAGAGATTTCCTCCTTGAAGGATGCAATGAACCATGCATTTTCTATGACAAATTTGGGATTATTAAGCCAATTCTTGGGTCTCAAAATTGCTCAATCCCAACATGGAATCAAAGTACATTCATCCAAGTATGCCTTATATTTTCTGAACAAGTTCAAGATGAAATATTTCAAGCCAAGAAAGACTCCCCTCCTTTCAGGAGTTAAGCTTGAAGAAATAGGTTCTTCTCCTATGGTAAATAATACACTGTATAAGCAGTTGATTGGGTGTTTGCTTTATCTTACACACACTCGACCTGAATTATATTATGCAGTTAGTGTGGATTTGAGATACATGGATCAGCCTCATGAGATCCACTGGAGGGCAGCCAAAAGGATCCTAAACTTTGTTCAAGGAACAAGAACTCATGGGATCTTCTACAAAGAAAAATATGATCTTGATTTGATTGGGTTTACCGACAGTGATTGGGCAGGTGACAAAACAGATCGAAAGTCTACATCAGGATATGTGTTCATGCTTGTAGAATGGCCAATCATCTGGTCAAGCAAGAAGAAGAGTGTCATAGCACTCTCATCTATAGAAGCAGAGTATAGAGGAGTTGTAAATGCAACAACTCAATGTTTGTGGTTGCAAGGAATACTTGGAGAATGTGGCTTTGAATTAGAGTTTTCAACTATTATATACTGTGATAATCAGAGTATTGTTCGAAGATTCAATTATGCAATTCATAGACAGTGAACCAAGCACATTGAGATCCATATGCACTACATCAGACAACTTGTGCATGATGGTACCATTCATCTACTCTTATGTGCATCTTCAGAACAAGTAGCAGACACCTTCACCAAATTTTTTTGTGAGAATACATTCAGCAATCTAAAATCACTATTGGGGATTTTTGATCATGCTATGAAGCATGATTGATGACAATATTTCCCAATTTCGTTTTCCTGTCCATGTTTAAGGGATGATTTTCCCAGTGGGTTTTTGCCTCTTTCCTTGGTTGTATGGACAAGTAGTATATAAAGGGTGAATAAGCCTTGTTGCTAGGCCCTATAGTTTTCTGATATTTACTCATAAATTCAGGTTTAGGGGGGGATGTTAGAATAATCAATCCATAGTTACCTACCTTATACATTAATTTAACCATTTTTGTCTTATTACCTAGTTTCCTAGATTCCACTCTATGCTAGTTTCCTTGTACATGTCGTAGAAGTGAACACATGCTAAAAATAAGTCATGGATCACTTCGGAAACATCTTGGAAACCCATTTTATCATGTCTCCTTTATTTCATATTCTCCAAAGCACATGTCTTCTTTTTCTGTAAAGCTGCCTTGTTTTATTTCTGATTTAAGGCAAATGGAAAGCTAAACTAGTGGTAACTACCTTGTTTTCTTCCCGCATCATACTCCCTCCTTTTCTCCAAATGAAAGCATGTATGATTTGTATTTCCATCCCTCTTTATCTTTCCCACTTGACTTATCCAATTCGTGAGCATCTACCTAGATTTGGAAACTGCTTTATGCACCTATGGGAGATTTGACTAGTTTTGGTAAACCTGCTTTTTGACTATTTTGAATGGCATATTTATGCATTCGAATCTCTCATGTAATTATATATTACAGAATCCTATTACTTCACAAGGTTGTCTATTGTACACTTACTCAATACAAATTAGTGTTATGCTCCAATTTTAGTCTCCTTTAGTGTTAATTTTGCATGTTTGATTAGCAATTTTGTGAGTGTAATTGTTCTATCTCTTGGGCTCAATTTCCACACTATGAGTACTTCTATTTCTACAAGTTCTTCAGCAGGTCTCTTTCTATATTTGTTGTAAGCTGAGTCATCGTCAAACGTTATGTCCTTGCTAATGTTGATCTTCTTGAATCCTTGGAATTATATTATGTAAGCCTTCGAGCTCTCAGAGTATCCCACAAATATACCCTTCCTTCCTTAAGGATATAAATTTATCCTCTTTTATTTCAGAATGTGAATGTATAATGGACAGCCAAATATTCTAGGATGACTGACTTCTGGTTTCTTTTTGAAAAGCACTTCTTCAAGTGTCTTGTTCTCGAGTACTCTATGTGGAATACGGTTCTGTACATACACATCTGTTCTAGCTACTTCTGCCTATAGATGCATGGGAATATCTTGATCATGAAGCATTTCCCTTGCAGCTTCCATGATCATTCTATTATTCCTTTCTACAACCCCATTCTGTTGTGGATTATATGGATTGGTCAACTCCCTCTTAATCCCTGAATCTCTGCATAGTTCCTTGAATTCATTTGATGTGAATTATCCACCATTGTCTGATCGAAAAATATTGATATTCTTCTATGTGTAGTTTTCGATCAAGGCTTTGAATTCCTTGAACTTTTTGAATACTTCATCTTTGTTCTTCATGAATTATATCCATGTCTTCTTAGAAAAATCATCAATGAAAGAAACATAGTATAATACCCACTCAATGATCTAGATGACATTGGACCGCATACATTGGAGTGAAGGATTTCCAATATTACTTTAGCCTTGATTTCGCTACTTGGAAATGTCTTCTTTGTGTTCTTTCCTTTCGCACATCCCTTGCATACTCCTTCATGTTTTGCTTGTATTTATGGAATACCTTCAACAGCTTTGCTTGCAAGTGGTAGTGCCCTATAATGCACATGTGAAAGCCTTCTATGCCAAAGTTCATTTGGTTCTACTGAGTCATGAACCAAATCTTGTTCTGGTTGGCCCTTTAATCTATATAGTCCTCCTTCTTGTTCTCCAATTACGACTGCATCGTCAATAGTCTTTCCTTTTGACCACATGATGAATTGGCCATCTATAAATGAAACTCTCATGCCTTTTTCATCTAATGCATAGATGGAGAGAAGGTTCTTCTTTAGTCCTAGTACAAATAGGACATCCTTCATTTTAATATACTTTCCATAGTCTAATTTGTAGGAGGATTCTCCACTACCTTTTATTGGATACTGGTAGTCATCCCCAAGTTTCACCTTATGGGGTGATTCATGTTCTGATAATTTCACAAATGATTGTTTGAATTTTGTCATGTGTTTGGAAGCCCCAATGTCTATAAGCCAATTATTGCTTCCATGTGTGATGTTTCCCGTAAGATTAGAAATCAAAACATATTCTTGATCACTTGAATAATCATCACTGTCTTGTTTGATTCTCTTCTTGGAAGGCTCATCATCTTCTGTAGCATAAGAATGATGTCTTTTCTTGTTTCGCTTCCTCTTGTGAGATCTATATTTGTTTCTTGTACAATCTCTTGCAAGGTGTCCTCTTTCATCACATGTATAGCAAATGTACTTAGACAAATCTTTGTTAGATTTTCTAGTGTTTTTCTTCTGGCGAGAGTGCTTACATTTGTGATGGTATTTTCTTCTTTTCTTGGATTGTACTGTGAGAGCTTGATCTTCACTTCCCTTATTTTCTTCTTGTGAGAATTCCTCCCACAGCATGCTAAACTTGATTAGCTTATTTTCGGCAAATATCCCTTGAATGAAAGAGTCCCATGCCCTAGGGAGACCATTCAAGGTGGTCATCACAATTTCTACATTCTCTAATTCTTCATCTACCGCTTCAAGTTGTTCCTTGATATGAGAGATCCTTGTAAAGTAAGACTGGATGGTCTCTACATTCTGGATCTTTACATTCTTCAATTGGTTTCTCAGAATCATCTTTCGGTTTATCTTCTTCCCTTAAAATAACTTAGCCAGAGAATCAAACATCCCTTTAGGTGTCTTTAGAGAGCCCACTTGAGGTATGAGATGATCCTTGTTGAATCAACAATAATCCTCTTATCCATGACCAATTTCTTCTTGTGTAAGGCCTTAGCCTCATCTCGCTCTCAAACTGGAACGTCTTCATTGATGTAAGAGTCTAACTCATTTTCTTCCAAGACCAAGGATATCCTATACTTCCAATCTCGGAAGTTATCAACTCCCTCAATATTTTCATCAAGATTGGTATGATGAGACATCTTAATAGAGAACCTCAAATGGAAATACAAAAGATTTAGATCTTACCAAGTTAAGATGTTTGAACTGGATCTGGTGATGATTTTCTGCATAGCTGGTTTTCTAGTTCAGGAGTAGATCTAGGGTTTGACATTCCTGAAGTTCTACCCAACCAAAACCTTTTATATTGATCTCTAAACTTCTATTTTGGGGAGGATATCAATCCAAGCCTAGGATCACTCAAAAATCCCTCTTCTATGGAAAGCCCTAATTTTTGGTAGTAGTGTCGGGTCAAAAACTGAAAATGCTCATAATCAAATTCTGTTTCGATAGAAAGATGCACCCTATAGAGGAGTTTCATCCCAACCTCCTTTTTCTGAAAATATGTGGAGAGAGATCCAAAAAGTAAGAAGCCCTAGCTTCAGCAGCGACACAGTGTCTTCTTCTTAGGTTATCTTTGATACCATGTTAGATTTTTAACATTTAAGCTATATGATCTTAGGATATTATCTGAGAGAATAACAGGCACAACAATCAATCACATGAGACAATGAACACAAATATTTTCCTCACGGAAACCATAAAGGAGAAAACCCCACAACTTCCTCAGAGGTAGAATCAGCACCAAAAGTAAAACCCAAACACAGTAAGATGATCTTTTGACAACAATAGTCTCTCTCTCTATTGTACCAACTTCTTTTCTCTCTATCCGTTATGCGCTACAACTGAGTGTGAGTGACTATGAGTGAATGTGTGTTAAATAGAGAGGCTTTGTCTATATTTATACTAATTCTCGACTTGAAAATAACTCACTAGGGCTTACTTCTCTAGGAGAGTTTAATAACCCTAGGGCCCCACAACTGTAGGGACTTTAACCCTTGATCAATAAGGAGGCTTACACTATATGACTTTACATGACTTGTTTACATTATTGAATCTCCCGATAGGAACATCTGGGCATGACATGACTCAATTACATTACAGATACTTCCTGGAATAAACATCGGGGTACAATACAAAAGATATACTAGTGAATGCATTCCTAAGTTACAAATACATCAACAAGATGTATACCTGATTATAAACATACAATTTAAATACGTCAAAATGTTTTCTTGTAATGTTGTTACCGTGAGTATTTTGGTTTCTCTAGATAATTTTTTGTATGTTTCTTATGAAGGGTGTTGTAAGGCGAACCTCCCTATCAGTAGATCGGGGCAAGTCCCCTATAACCATTGATTTGATGAATAGACAATCCTCGAGGCAACAAGTATAATTCATTGGAATTGTACAAATATAATATGGAGCATGATGTTCTTTTTTGTCTTTTTTGTGTATATATTGGTTTCTTTGAGAATGTTTTCTGCTTTTTTTTTGTAGGGGGGTGATTGAGGAAAGTCCCCAACTGTAAATCAGATGACACTAGCATCGAGGAATTAGGTAACCCTAATTGTAATTTTATGAATATATCATGATCTCTATATTTTGTTAATATACTTTTTCCTGAGTCTATTTCTTTCACATGAGTAATGTTTTATATATTTTTTTGTAGACCATTGATTTGATGTATGAAACAGTGTCAGAGAAAAAAATAGCTTTATATGTGGATGACTTTATGCGGGATGTTGGAATTGGTTCTTTTCTAGACTTGATTAAGATGATAGAGAAGACCTTGAAAAAAATTAATGAGTATATCCTTTGTCTAGTATTCATTGTGCCACAAACATATGAGATTAAATCTAAGGTTGATGTTTTGGTAAAGAGATTGCATTCCTTGCAAGTAAGTTGCGGAATATTGAATAATAATATAAATTCACTAAGTAATTTACAATTTTTACTTGTATATGATGGTGAACTTATAAAATATGGTTTTTATTTAGAGGATTTTTTGCGACCACACACTAGCGATCAAGGCAGTGTTGGCCCCAGTGATGCTCGTGGAGAGTCATCACATGAGAAAATGACTCTACGTACATCTCATTTGCCACTATTGTCGACTAGACAGCCAACTGTTCTTTGACACCCCTGATGCTATCTATGAGTGCACTAGCTACTGACTAGCACACACTAGATCGTGTAGAAGAAGTGGTCGATGTAGAGCATGCTAGTATTAATATTGTTGAAGCAATATTTCTTGGATATTCCAGTGTCACTAGCATGGGTGCAATACAAATAACATTCTTGGTGGACAAAGAGGTTGTTACAATAAAGATAGAGAAGATCCCAATTAATTATTATGCATTGTTCATTGTAGTGTTTATAATTTGATTGTAATATACCGATAAAACATTGTATTTTAACTAATTATGGCATGATCATTTTCCAGGAAATCAAATTTTTATAAACATCTAAATGATCTTTCCTTGGAGATATTTGGGCCCACCATCCTCACAAGGTGAGATAAACAAATTAAAAATTTAAAAGATGAGCTCACTGATCAGTTTGTTGGACTATTTAGCAACGAGACCTTTAATAGAGCAACAGTCCTAAATAAGGCTGCAAAAGAAATGAATATTGTTCATGACCAATATAGGATTCACCTAGAAATAAAACCTAGGTATGAGCTCCCTTTGATGATTCCATCTAGAGAGTGGAAAGCCCTAGTGGAAGATGGACATGAGAGGGCTCTGAGAAAACAAGGAAATCTACAGCTGGGCACAAGGAGGTATGCAATACTTTCCACACTGTAATTCTAAATCTTATTGTTATTAATTTGTATATATAATTTGGATTATCTAACATATTTCAACACTTTCATAGGATGTCTAACGCATCAAAGGACAAAAACAAAAGACAAGAAAAAATTGGTCAGCACAAGCTTTGGCCTAGTGGTTATTCAAATTTGGCGGCATGAATTGTAAGTATCGAAAAACCAATAATGCATCCAAATATTAAATTGAAGATTATTTTCATTTTATTGCACTGCAAAAGATAAATTCATGACGTTATGCAAATATGTAGGCTAACCGATTAGAAGAAGTTCCCACCGAGGAAGACTTGAAACTTGGATTCTAGTAGGGATTTGGAGATGTTGTTGAAAAATGAAAGTTATTGTCTTGGAAAACACAGTATTCTGGTGATCCATCTTGTGCACAAGTATATAAAATATATATAGTTTAATGAAGAATTATTGCTTGTGGAATCTGTTTGTTATAAAAAAATTCCATAAAATATTGAATCTATTTTGAGCAGGAAAGTAACAATCCAATCAATGTTGAGGATGGACAACAACCAATAAAAGATCATGCTTTGAATCTTGGTAATGAATTTATTCATATGCTACACTTTTAAATAATTCATTGAATATGATGAACATCAATTGCAATTTTCCATGTTTCAATAGGAGAGCATGTATAGGGTGACAATGTATAGCTTGAGCGTAGAGTATAGGAATATGAAATACATCACGTGGCCAAATCAGGTAAAAAAAAACACCGTTGTAATGTTTAAAAAAAAAAATATCTATCTTTATAATACCAGAATATATCAATGTAACATTTTCAAAGTATTGCATCAAATCCAGACCCCTTTCTACAAAATCCACGACAAGTTGTTGAGCCACCAAGGATCGCACAACAAGTTCCAGACAACGATTTTCTTCTTGATTTTGTAAAGAGAAAAAAAATAGAAAGAAGTGAGTCAAAAATAATCTGAAATTATTTTTGATAATATAGTGTCATGCATATTATTTTCCCTACTAAATGAATGAATGGTTTAATGAATGTTATCTTTTGTTGAGTGAATGGTAAATTTTTCTTTATGATGAAATCTACATGTTTGCACATAAAAAAAATTTCTAAGTACATTCATTGGGTATGGGGAATTGAGAGTGGTGTGAGGGGGGGTGGGGGGGGGGGCATAAGAGCTTACAAATTCACGTGGTTGGCCATGCTCAGTAGAGGATGTTAAATTATTCTCAAAACAAAGAGGATCTCAATGAATGGCTATGGTGGTTCCTTTCTACAACCCACTCATGTGTCATCTAAATTTTGACAATTTCCTAGGTACATTCCGGGATAATTCATTGAGTGAAAACCTTATTATACTTGTTGCAAAATGTACAATGCTACAATGTAATATTTGAATTTCTTATTTATAATGGAACTAGGATGAACAAAATTTATTACATATGTATGGTTTATTAAAAATATACCAATGATATTTGTAATATGATTAGTTGTGAGGGACTCTATATGAGGTATTTCCATCCCAATAAAGAATATGGATAGGATTGCAACTATAAATATCTAGGTTTAACAAAAGCACAAGTAATGGTAAGTTCTTGATGCCGCCACTTCTTGTAAGTGGGATGCTAGTTTTTGAGCTTTTCCAATTCTTGTTATTATATTGATTTCCCATGATTACTCGTATTTGGTGTAGGCTCTACAAAACTTATACTATCTAAGTTGTAAGCATAAGAAGCATTAATACAACTTGATAAAATAGTATGTTATTTAAAGTAACACGTTGTATTATGGACATGAGTATATTCATGTGAACATATATAATATATATTTGACATGGTGCGTGGCATGTCCCACATATAGCTTAATCCTTGGGGGGTTTCAATCTTAGAACTAATGGTCGTAGAGACCTTTTTAACTAGGTCATTATACAACGTACAAAACTTAATGATCAACGTGACGTTGCACAACTTTTGAAACTAGAATCCCTTGCTCTATAGGTATGACATATTGTACTAGTTGTCCATATTTTTCTGTAATCATTGTCTTTGGAAAATTTCATTGAAAATGTTATGGATATTAGGAAAATTCATACTCGTGATGGTATTATCTATAATTGTTTTATTATAACTCATACTACCATGTGCATATCTCTTATCTCCATGTGAATTTATCCATCTTACTTGAGTCTCTACCATGTGCATATCCCTTATGCATCCAACCCATTGAAACTAAACATGCCACTATTATCCATCTTGAAAAGTAACCAAAAGGATATGTTGTCCTATTGTAAACATTCAATCACCATCTAATTTGCCACCATGTTGAAATTGACACTGCTAAAATATATAGGAAGATAGGCTTTATTCTTGATCTGAGATCTATGAATAACATGTATCGTAGACAGACTACTATATGATAATCTCACATCAAAACAATATCCTATATATATTTTATGCTAACAAATGCCTAACAGAAGAATTTCCATTTTTTATTTCATGTTCCCCATATGCAAGCCACTTAATGACTCCATAACACAAGAACACAATGTTGATTATAGAAAGTTTAGTCTTTTAAACATAGCTAACTTCTACAGATAGTCCAATGGATTATTGTGTAAGGATGTGTTGCAGTCATCAATTTGTGAGAGGAAAATGTGCAAGATAGTACAGAAAATGAAAAAGTTGTTAAAGGAAAAAATGGTAGCCACCAAGGACAATCCTATGAAGCAATTAGAATGTAAAATTGTTGCATTGGGGTTTAATCTAGATGATACCATACAGGCACAATCGCTCTTATAGTAGAAAGATAATGAAATTTTTGTGCTGATGAATACGCTACATGCCGCTGAAATAGAGAGGCTATCCAAACTCTAGAGATCGTAAAACTGTAGGATGATAAAGACAGAATAAATAAAAAATATGTTATACTATAAAGCACAAATGGAATAGTTCAAGAAAAATGTTGATTATCTAGAGTTAATTATCTTAGAAATGAAGTTAGAAAATACATTCATATGTGCTAAAAAAATTCCTCAACTAACATCCACGTGAACTCAAGAAATCCCTCAGTTGATAGATTAGATAGAGTAGGCTCCATTATACCAAGCAGTTGAAAATATGAAGGAATATATGCCACATGAATATGTAAGGGGGAAATACAATACGATTATTTAGATGGAAATTGATATAAATAAAATTGTAATAATCATAAAATTTCCATACTCCATTAAGTACAACCTACTTAGGTAAGGGAATCAATTGGACAAGTAATATAGAATCGAAGAGGGAAGATAGCTTGTGAAATCAATTAGACATAAAACTAAGTTGAGGTGAATGATATTACCAAAATGTAAATGGGTCATAAGAGAGAGGAGAGGTGATAAGTAGTTAGAAGAAAGAGAAATCTAGTAATGATGTCTCCCTACTATATAGTGAAAACGCATAGAAGAAATAGAGGATGGAATATTTTTCAGAGGGTCTCTGAATTCAATTTCAGGGATCTGACATATGTATATAGGTATTCATATTTTTAGATAGATTTTTGGATGTGTGTTAACTCTAAATTATCCTTGTAATTTTTCATTTGTAATATTAATTTCACACATGTTCTTTATTCATGTAAATTTTCTTGAGATATATCAAAAGATCCAAACAACAATCTTTGCATCATGTTTTGAACATTGATATGAATATATGCTAAGTATCATGTTTGGGATATATATTTCATTTTATGAGCTCTTTCCTAACATTGATGTTCATTTGTTAAATAGTAATTTATGGTTACTGTTGCTATCCAAATATATGATTGTCCAAGATTCCATTTTTCTTCAATAATCAAGAATGATTTCGATAATGTTAAACTAATAAATTATTTATAATATTAGTGCATTTTCCTCCACAATAAATTTTTAAGAATAGTATAAATGGAGCCTCGAACACCTCTTTTGTGTTTCCACTTTCTCAATTCACCCTCGTCTACAATTAATTGTTGAATATGCACCTTGAAATTCGTCTAGAGTGAAATCCCTAACTTATAGTTTATCCATCATCCCCATATCTACAACTTTTTATATATTAAACATCAATATCATCATACAAGAAATATTAAGCTCTAAATAGTTAATGATTGAGACTTTCCATGCCTTGGAATAGTCCAAATTTATCCTTGGTACATCTTAGGGGATAATATATTTTTTCAAACAACAACGGTTGGAAGCATACCACTAATATTTTTTGCAGCTTCATATCCTTGATTCTCAACGTTTAATTTAAGAGGCTATGGCCTTACCCACAACAAATTTAATCTCAATCCTTTTATAACTATCTTGTTGTACCAATTCTTTGTTTTTTTTCACCACCTTCCTTGGTTTATGTAAAAAATGTGCATTCACTTTCAAGAAAGTATGATGAACTAAAGTTATCCATATGCATAGAATTTGTCATAGAGATCATATTCAATAACGCTTGAATATACCGCTCCAATATACAGAGTTTCTATACTATCATCTTGATGACAAACAAGCGATGACATCTCACCAAGATAGCAACCAAGGACTAAGTGTAATATTATACTATTCACATACTAAGTGTAATATGATAATATTAGTTGTGATGAATGAGTTATTTTTTGGTGTTTTGAATAAATTTATAGCTTCATAATCTAAAAAATGACATAATAGCATATATGCTAGTTCTCCTTACTAATTTGCTTAAATTATGCGAAAACTACTTAGTCACTCTCACTAGGAAACTCTATTGAATTGTATGGAGTTGACATCATAGGCATATAATTTTCAATGAGTTTAAGGTAATAATATGCTGGCATAACACCCTAATTTCAGTTTCAAATAACTTGTATTACTTTTCACATGTATGGCGGAGGAGGGTTTTCTTAGTATTTTTTTCTTATTTCTAGTGCAAAAGGAGTTATGTTTGCAAGAAAATCACATACTACTAAAATGAGGAAAATAAGGCATCTGCATTTGACACACTACATTCTCATGGAAAAAATTCTTGCTACATTAGTCCCCTCTAGTGGCCAAAGGGTATAATGACATAAAATATACTTCTTTGAATATGTATTTGTAACTTAGATCCATGTGTACTTTTGCAACAAAATTATCCATTAATCCCTAAGCTATTGCTCAATAAGCTATATAATTCTAGAAAGGAAATCTATAAGTGGATATTGACTAGATTCATGGTACACATGTTTGATGGCATATATAAGATAATGTATTACCATGTTGTGGGCCTTTTTTTTTTTAATTATAGATCATGGTCAGATATCCAACGAACCATCCCACAATATTCGACAATTATGTCATACCACCAACTACAACTCTCGCCAGTTTTTCTCTTTTATGTTGTCGGATATCTGATGTCCTTCCCCACTTTTCTAAAATTCATGCCATACCTATGATGACAAATTGCGTCAGCTATCTGAGCGTTTGTAAAGTATTTGGGTCGGTTATTTGATGGGTTTTTCGTTCAATATCATTCCTTCTATAAAGTATAGGGGGTCAAATATCTGACAAGTATGTTGTATCATATCCGATAAGTCTATCATAGAATATCCGATGTGTTTGTTTCACATATCCGACTTTTATATTAATTTATTTGTGGTTGGATATTCGACCAGGTCATGTCGGATATCCGATGAGCCCATATTTCTGTCAAAAATCTAACAAAATTCAACCTACATTTACAAAAGATGAGGCTTGCCGGATTTCCTATAGATTGATGTTTAAAATCAAACATATATGCCATCGGATTTTTGGTTCATATTGTCATGTGTCTCTTGTTTCTTAAATGAATTTTTTGTTATAACTGGAATTTTCTTGACATGTGAGCAGCCACATAAATATATTTTTCATCCATTAGATACCTCCTATACACATGCACATGAGTATTGGATGTTCAATTGCATGTTAATATTTTTCAGAAGTATGGGAAGTGATGGGTTTCCAACTTTGCTATGGGATCTTGACATCCTTTGGAATATCGAATTCTTCCAGATGATCAAGATGGAAAGTGGAATGATTCATAAACCATGGGATCCAAGAATTACATGGAGTGATATAGTGTTCCTAATGGTATGTGTGTTTGGGAGAATGCAACATATTCAATGGGATCTAGGAGCGCAAGATAGCCTTGATTTCCATAAGTTCACCCACAAGGAGAAATGGTTTGATTTCCTACATGGAAAATCATATGGTGGATTGAATCAATACTCTCCTTCTTGGTGGGTTGGTATTTTTTATGATTCTCTTAGTGGAGATACTAACTAGTGTAGAGGAGGGAGTAGGAGACACTTCCTAAATCTGATATTTGTTTCAGACCCTGGGATCATCTTGCGTCTCAACTATTTCATATGGAAGATTCATGTAGAAATATTTGTGATAGAGGAACCTTTAAAGAGGGAAGAGATGTATAGGGTTAATTAATCTCCCAAAATTTATCTTCACTTTGGGAATCATCATCAAATTCTGTTGAAATAATTTTTTTTCAAGAAACATCTCCTTGTTTCCATTATGACCATTCTATATTTTTATGCATGAGAATTGGTTTGGATTGTGCACTTGTGGATTCACCATTTTACATCAGAGGAACCTATATCAAAAATTTTGGTAATATTGAGTGGATTCTCTTTGATTACATTTTTCTTCATGATAGGATGTTGAAAGAATCGCAGCCTTGGTTTGAAATCTATGTCATGATTTTGGGTAGAGTAATCATTGCATATCAATTTATTGAACATGAAGTTGGAAGCATATAGATATTGTGTTCTGGTCCTAGGATTGAAAATGATAAGGGCGATGCACCATGTAGAGATTCATTTCACTCATAAAATATATGGATTTCCAAGGAAATCAAAGAATTTTTCCATGGGATGAGGAATATGGGAGAGTTTTCAAAGGAATGAAGAAGGTAATAAAAACTTGTTCAATGTTTTCCACGCCTCATTTTTCTCCAGCTATTGTTATTAGATATCTTTGGAAATACCTCAATGATGAGGGATTTAATTATGGAAATGGTTGCATCCCATGCCAACAATATAAAATACATCATACTTATTTTCTATTGTCTCTACAACTACTAAAGAAAAAATGGGTAAATAAAAATGATCAAAGTCTTAATTTGATGATTTTCACAATTATTTTGGTGCATGATAATAGTGTTTTAGGAAAGATCATTAAAAAATACCTGATGTATAACCCATATCCTCTTGTTCATAGGAATGGAATTTTAGATGTATGATTGCTTCCATGCTAAGTGTTTCTGCATGCTTTGTTCAAGTTAAATCCAAACCTTACAACTAGATATGGATTATTTTGAAAACAAGATCTTTCATGAGTTCATGGTAAAAATGGAAATTGAAATATTTCCAAGTGAGTAATATTTTAAGGATATGAATTTCAAATGGTGTGTGTAGCATCTTACGTAACATTATGGAAAAGTGTCCAAATGTTCCATTATTCATATTTTCCCTTGCTTGAGGATAAGTAAGCTTTGGGAGGGGAGGACCGTCATGTCCCCATTTTTGTGACACATAGATCATCCTATTATATATTTATTCATTGTGGTCTTAGAAGTAAAATAAATTAAGTTCTTGGGATTAATTTCTTGCGATTCTAGCACACCATTTCCATTCTTCAGTTGGTTGGTATTCACCATTATTACACTGGTCTATGAATAGTTCTTGGGAAATTGAATCATTAACACTTAGTATTGTGGATCCATAACCTACCACATGTCCTCCAACAACAACCTAACCTTGTGCTGACTCAAGGAAAATCGTGTAGCATTTCACCTAGAGGTTATTATTATATATTATTTATAATAAAATTGGTATAAAGTTAAATATATCAACATTAATAAGACTTACTGATAGATACCTTTATCACTTGGATTCATAAATTGATACAAATAGAACTAAACTTTGTTGTATTGTTTTAGTATTTTTTTAGAAGTAAGTTAAAAAGAGAACAAATTCACCCTTTGTGTGAGTCAAAGTTATGCTTTAATACACTCATTTTTAAAAATTGAGATAAAACCTCCAAGCTCAAATTTCCCATGAATTAGGTGGAACTCTACCTTCAACATTATTCCTATTATATTAAATTTGGATAATAATTTTGATTATAAAATGATGAATTTTTCAATTTTTTAACATACTATTTTTGGAATAATAACAAGTTTTATTTTTTAATATTTTAATAGCCACTAAAAATTATATCAATTTTACAAACATTATTTTTTAAATATTTCTATAAAGTGTTGTTAATGTAATTGTAACTTTCGAAGATATTTACTTGTATATTTCGTATTGTAGTTTATTGTACCTCGACGGAGATGTTTATTCCTCCGATCGAGAGAGTCATTATTGTAATTAAGTCATGTAAATTCATTGAGGTCAACCCTCCATTATATGTCAGGGCATTATACCCGAGAGTTAAGTTGTATTAGGGCTATTATAAACTCCTAGAAAATTCAGCCCTATAGGAGAAAGATTCAAGTGGAAAATATGTATAAATAGAGAGTGAGACTCTCTGTTTTAACACACACACTCACTCATCAATTGTGCATGACAAAGAGAGGACTAGCTTGCACAAGTGAGAGAGAGAGAGCAGTTCTTGAAGATCATCTTTATTCTTTTGGTTTTTACTTTTGCTACTGCTACTTTGAGGAAGTTGCGGGGTTTTCTCCTTTATGGTTTCCCTGAGGAAAATATTTGTTTCTATTGTCTCTTGTGATTATTTTTGTGCATATAATTCTCTCAGATAAGATCCTAGATCATATTGAATAAACGATAAAAATATAACATGGTTCCAGAGCAAAACTAAGAAGAAGGAATAGTGCAACTGCAAAATCTTTGGCTTCATATTTTTTGGATTTCTCTCCATAGATCATAAAGGAAAGGAGCCTAAGATAACTCTCCTTCTAAGGGCTTATCAACCTGTCGAAGCAGAATCTGATTTTGGGCATTTTTAGTTTTTTGCCTCTTAGTACTGCGAGAAATTAGGGCTTTTCAGAGAAGTGGAATTTTAGAGTGAACCGAGCATAGAATTGTTCTCCTCATAAAAACAGAAATTTAGAGACCAACATCGAAATTTTTGGTTGGGTAAAAATCCACGGAATTCAACCCTAATTTGACCCGAGACGAGAAAACCACCATTGAAGAAGATCAGCTCTAGATCTAGTTTGTGCATCTCAAATTAGTAAGATATAAATATTTTGTATTTTCATTTGAGTTTCTTATTGAATATGTCTCACCACAACAAGATTGAGGATAAGCTTGTAGGAGTTGATAAATTCCAAGCATGGAAGTACATGATTTCACTAGTCCTTGAAGAGAATGAATTGGACACCTACATAAATGAAGAGGTTCCAGTTCCATATGGAGATGAGGCTAAAGCCTTAAACAAGAAGAACATGGTGAAGGCCAAGAGGATTATTGCTGATTCTATCAAGGATCACCTTATACCACATGTTTCTTCCTTAAATACACCTAAAGAGATGTTTGATTCCTTGACCAAGCTATTTGAAGGAAAGAATATAAATCAGAAGATTACTTTTCAAAATGAGTTGAAGAATGTAAAGATCCAAAATGAAAAGACCATACAGTCATACTTTACAAGGGTCGCTCAAATCAAAGAACAACTTGAAGTTGTGGGAGAAGACATAGAGAATATAAAAGTTCTGATGACCACCTTAAATGGTCTCCCTAGGTCATCAGACTCGTTTATTCAATGAATTTGTGCTAGAAGAAAGTTAATCACTTTCAATAGGCTCTGGGAGGAATGCTTACACCAAGAAGCTTGAATCGTAGCTCGACAAGAAAAGATGTGAAATTAATATCAAGCTCTCACAGCGCACACCAAGAATAGCAAAAGGGAGCACTCTAATCACAAGAAAGGAAAGCATCACCACCAAAATAAAAAAAGATAACCCTAGAAGACCCAGGAGAGATCTATCTAATGTTAGATGTTATACTTGCGATGAGAAGGGACATTTTTCTAGATATTGTCCCAGGAATAAAAAGAATAAGAACAACAAGAAAATACATCATGCTAACAATGCAGAGGATGGTGAACCTCCCAGGAAGAGAACCAGAGGAGACAATGAATATTCTTCAAGCGATGAAGTATATGTTCTGATTTTATCTCTCACAGGTACTATTTCACATGGAAGCAAAGATTATCTTGTACATAGTGGGGATTCCAAGAATATGACAGGATTTAATGAATCCTTTGTGAATCTATCTAAACATGAGTCACCCCACAAGGTGAAACTTGGGGATGACTATCAATATCATATATAAGGAAGTAGTGAAGAATCTTACAAGCTAAACTTTGGAAAATATTTGAAGATGAAGGATGTTCTATATGTACCAGGACTCAAGAAGAACCTTCTCTCCATATCTGGATTGGATGCAAAAGGTATGAGGGTTTCATTTATTGATGGAAATTTCTTATGTTTACAAAAGGAAAGAACATAGATGATCCAAAATTGATTGGAGAGCAAGAGGATAGACTTATAAAAACTGAAAGGCAAACCTGAACAAGCCTTGGTCCATGACTCCATGGAGCCAAGTGAATTATGGAACAAAAGGCTTGCACATGTGCAGTATATAGAATTATCACTTGCAAACAAAGCAGTAAATGGTCTTCCTAAAATCCAAACCAAGCATGAAGACATCTACGAAGGATGTGTGAAGGGAAAGAACATAAATAAGACATTTCCAAGTAGTGAGAGAAAAGCAAAAGGAATCTTGGAAAGCGTCCATTCTGATGTATGTGGTATAATGTCATCTAGTTCATTGAGTGGGTATGTATATTATGTTTCTTTCATTGATGATTTTTCGAGGAATACCCGGATATATTTCTTGATGAGAAAAGATGAAGTATTCAACATATTTAAGGAATTGAAAGCCCTGGTGGAGAATCACAAAGAAAATAAAATCAATACCTTTCTACCAGATAATGGCAGAGAATTCACATCAGAAGAATTCAAGGAATTACATAGAGATTCATGGATTAAGAGGGAGTTGACCACTCCATACAATAAAAAAAATGCAGTGCAGAAAGGAAGAATAAAATGATTATGGAAGAAGCAAGGGAAATGCTTCATCATTAATATCTTCCCATGAATCTATGGGTATAAGATCCAAGAACAGCCGTGTAGGTACAAAATTGTACTCCACACAAATTACAAAAAAACAAGACACCAGAAAAAAATTTCTTCGATGAGAAACTAGAAGTCACCCATCTCAGGATATTTGATTGCCCAATGTACATACACATTCGAAAGGAGAATAGAATGAAGTTAGAGCCTTCGAGAAAGAAGGGAATATTTGTGGGATATAGTGAAAAATTGAAGGCTTACAGAATATACTTTCCAGGATACAAGATGATCGACATAAGAAGGGATGTGGCATTTGACGAAGACTCCACACACAACAAATCCAGAAAACTACATATTGACGACATTGAAGAACCAAAAGTACCCAGGATATGAGATACAACAATGAATGAAGCAACTCCAAAAGAATATCGAGAAATAGAAGAACCTTAGGAACCTGTAAATACACCCCGTGAGAAGAATTCTCACAAGAGGAAACCAACATGGGTATGAGAGGCTATCCTAGGTGCAGAGAGATATGGCACTCTAGAAGGAATGCATAGAGAAAGAAAGAGACCTAGGCCATACTCTAGTTATGTATCCCTAATGTGAAACATCATTGACAAATAACCTTCCAACTATGAAGAAGCGGTAGAAAAGAAAGAATGGAAGGATGTGATGATGGAGGAGTACCATTCGATCATGAATAATGGTTTCTGGGATGTGGTCCTGATACTAGAAGGGAAGTCTATTGTGACTTCCAAGTGGATATACAAGATCAAGAATGTTCCAGATGGTAGCATAGAGAAATATAAAGTGATACTTATGGCACGTGGCTTCTCCTAGAAAGAAGGGATAGATTATGAGGAGACTTTTGCACCTGTAGCCAGATACACTTTGTAACACCTCGGTTTTGACCCCGTTTTCATTAAATATATATGATGTTAATATTTTAATTAATCATGGTATGGATCTAAATGAAAAAACCCACGTTGATTTAGCGTTTTATGTTTCGGCGATTAAAATTGATGCCAATGGTATTTTTTGCTAGCTGACACATTATGATTTTAGACATCATATAAATATGCAATTTAATAAAAACCCCACAACCAGCTATGTCAATGCAACAAATAATGATATGGGGTCATGATTTCCTAAGGATAAAGGGGGGGGGAATGTTTAACCTAGAGAAATTGGGGAAAACCCATCAAAACTGTCAACTACCCATTTCTTGTCTTTTTCCCCAATCATTTATTTCTGCCAGAATTTGGTTGAGGTAGTGATTGCATGGGAATGGGAAGAGTATTGGAAATAAAATACCCAAAAATGTATGCCCATTCCCTCATGCATTCACGTTTTCATCTTCCATCACATTTTGGGGAGCGACAAGACGTATTTGATCATCCATCCTTCACGTTTTCAGTTTTTTTCCTCAATGTGCATGCCCAGTCCATCATCTGGCTCTCACCGAAATTTTTTGGTCCATTTTATAATCATTCTCTATTCCATTTTGTTCATGCATGATGTCTGTTCGTCTTGCTTCTAGAACCGTGTTTTTTTCTGGGTTGATCGTCTATTGTTATTATCCTCGGTGGCGCAAAGGTTCAGGTTCTCTTTCGTTTGCTAAATGAATGAGCAGTGGAGATCACTCAATTTTATGAGAAAGAGTGGTCATATTTGATTTCCTCAGTGTTGTTGTGCAATCGTCTCCTCTGTCACAGAGTGAGTGGAAGCATGTTTCATTGTGTTCACATTGTGGTTTGTTGTGTGTGCATATTTTTCCTTGGTCTAAACTAGTTTGGAGTGGAATTGGGTTTGAACTATATTGATAAAAATAGTGTAGGAAGGAACCTCACAAATAGATCTAGAGGGGTTTCTTTTCTTCTTTGCACACCCTGAATAGCATTGGAATTGAAGGCATAGCCTCATCGGCTGCATAGCAGAGAAGGGGATGCTTCCTTATGTAGGGTGTGTAGATGTTTTAGGAGCCAAGATTGATCTAGTGCAGGTGTTGGAGCAGGGTCCCGCAGCTATAGGAAAAGCTGCTATATTAGAACAAGAAAGTCAAAGGGAATAGTACTTGAAGCGGCTGAGAGGAGAGCTCAACCACTGCATTTAAGGCAGCGATGACGACAAGAGGGATCAGCTACCCTCATGAATGAAGAAGGAGCAATAGGCCAAGGTATTAAAGACAAAGGACAGAAGGGGAGAGACCGAGGAAGTAGCGCCCATACCCACGATCAGCGCCGGACATCGTGGAAGATTACAGAAAGATGTAGTGTAACTAGTAAGTGGCAGTTCAAAGTACAGATAGGCCGACTGTCACAGTTAGGGTTTTGGGTTACTGTTGGGATAGGCCCAAAGTGTTGTATCACAGTGAGACCTTCGGGCCACCTATTTAAGCATGTATTTTGTATTATGAAGGGTTAGATAAGGAGATAATCAGCCAATTAGATGGTTAGAAAGTTAGATGCTTGGATAGGCAGTTAGAGAGTTAGACATTGAGAAAGAGTCGAGCTCTGGTTCTGAGTTCAATCTGTAGTTATCTTACTGTAACCAGCAGCCGACTCCTTAAGCATGAATGTAACAATCCGCAGGGATTGAGAGAGAGAGAGAGAGAGAGCATATTGTAAGAAGAAAGCAATATAGGAAGAGAAGATATCTAAGAGAGAAGGGCTCCCAGCTGAGTGCGTGGAGTTTCCCAGAAGATATCAAGCTACATAATAGGTTGCAGTAGAACTGTGTTACTCTCTCAAGATATAATATAAACCAGTTCCCGTGGACGTAGCTTCCTCCCTGGAAGTGAACCATGTAAAATCTGTGTGTTGTGCGACTGTTTCATGTGATTGTGCTATGCTTATTTGCTATCTGTTATTCGTTACATGAACGTTGCTTATCAGTTAATGAATGTATGTATGCTATCTTTCAGTTGTAGTAACATTGAAGGTTAAATGCGAGTTGAATGTGTTAAGTATTCTGTATATGAGTTTATCAGTGCTTGATTCATGACAGTAACAGTTATAGTGTTAAATGAATTATGTATATTTAGTTCAGTGAGTTGAGCGTGATTGATGTTAAGCGTGTTAAATTGTAGAATCTTAAGTGAGGTTGTTTAACACCTTAATGAAGTTTAGCTGAGATACTATACCCAGAAAGGAAGCCTTTGGACCTTGAAAGTTGTTAAGTATACTGAGTTGCACTGTAGGAAGTATCACAGTGTAGAAAGGTGATATCGCACTATTGGAGGAGCTGCGGTGTGAGATATCGCATGTTAGGAGTTGAGCGGAAGAGTAAGTTGGTGCATCACTCTAGAAGCTGTGATGCGATAAGAGACAGTCTCATAGCAGAGTCTGCTAGGAAGAGAGATACATCGTCGAAGAGAGATCCCATTGGTTAAGTAGAGTCAGAGAACATAGGAAGCTTCAGAACCTGGTTGAGGAAACATGATTCTTCAGCCAACCCATATAAGATCACTTTGGGTGAGACTTCAGGCCGTTTTGCGGTCTATCACCGAAAGGGCCGGTGAGCTAGGGGTTTTGTTGGTACAGTAAAGTAAACTTGGGTCAGTAGAGAGATAAAAACTGACAAATGGTTCCGTTGCGAGTTTTGAACAAATTGAAGAGCTGATGTTCTGTTGGCACCCTACTAAAAAAGAACTTAACCACTGGGTTGATTCTAAGGAAAGATGAGAGAGATCTATGAACTAAGTTTACAGAAGACAATTCCAAAGATGATAGAAAGCATAAAGGAGTTCACTATGAGCAAAAGTGAAATTGATAACGCAGAAGACCCCTTGATTACTCAAGTTATGTTGGAAGTGGCACAAGACTGTGTCGAAGCTATGGACAAAGATGTCGTAGGACTCAGGGAAATATTCACAAGGACTTCGCAGAAAGCCAAGGAGAAGCTACAGAAAGAGAAATCAGATGCCAGTGGCTCAGGGACGAGCCACAAGTAAGTGTTAGGGGACTATTGGAGCAGGGTCCCGCAGCTATAGGAAAAGCTTCTATATTGGAACAATAAAGTCAAAGGTAATAGTACCTGAAGCGGCCGAGAGGAGATCTCAACCACTGCATTTAAGGCAACAGCGACGACAGGAGGGATCAACTACACTCATGAATGAAGAAGGAGCAACGGGCTGAGGTATTAAAGATAAAGGATAGAAGGGGAACGACCGAGGAAGTGGCGCCCATACCCACGATCAGCGCCGGACATCGTGGAAGACTGCAGAAAGCTATAGTGTGACTAGTAAGTGGCAGTTCAAAGTACAGATAGGCCAACTGTCATAGTTAGGGTTTTGGTTTACTGTTGGGATAGGCCCACAGTGTTGTATCATGGTGAGACCTTCGGGCCACCTATTTAAGCATGTATTTTGTATTATGAAGGGTTAGATAAGGAGATAATCGTCCAGTTAGATTGTTAGAAAGTTAGATGCTTAGATAGGCAGTTAGAGAGTTAGACATTGAGAAAGAGTTGAGCTCTGGTTCTGAGTTCAGTCTGTAGTTATCTTACTGTAACCAGCAACCGACTCCTTGAGCATGAATGTAACAATCCACAGGGATTGAGAGAGAGAGAGAGCATATTGTAAGAAGAAAGAAATATAGGAAGAGAAGAGATCTAAGAGAGAAGGGCTCCCGGCTGAGTGCGTGGAGTTTCCCAGAAGATCTCAAGCTGCATAATAGGTTGCAGCGGAACTGTGTTACTCTCTCAAGACATAATATAAACCAGTTCTCGTGGACGTAGCTTCCTCCCTGGAAGTGAACCATGTAAAATCTATGTGTTGTGTGACTGTTTCATGTGATTGTGCTATGCTTATTTGCTATCTGTTATCCGTTACATGAACGTTGCTTATCAGTTAATGAATGTATGTATGCTATCTTTTAGTTGCAGTAACATAGAAGGTTAAATGCGAGTTGAATGTGTTAAGTATTCTGTATATGAGTTTATCAGTGCTTGATTCATGACAGTAACAGTTACAGTGTTAAGTGACTTCTGTATATTTAGTTCAGTGAGTTGAGCGTGATTGATGTTAAGCATGTTAAACTGTAGAATATTAAGTGAGGTTGTTTAACACCTTAATGAAGGTTAGTTCAGCTACTATACCCAGAAAGGAAGCCTTTGGACCTTGAAAGTTGTTAAGTATACTGAGTCGCATTGTAGGAAGTATCGCAGTGTTGAAAGGCGATATCGCACTGTTGGAGGAGCTGCGGTGTGAGATATCATAGGTTAGGATTTGAGCGGAAGAGTAAGTTGGTGCGTCGCTCTAAAAGATGCGATGTGATAAGAGTCAGTCTCATAGTAGAGTCTACTAGGAAGAGAGATACAACGTCGAAGAGATATCCCACTGGTCAAGTAGAGCCAGAGAACATAGGATGCTTCAGAACCTGGCTGAGGGAACGTGATTCTTCAGCCAACCCATATAAGAACACCTCGGGTGAGACCTCAGGCCGTTCTGCAGTCTATCACCGAAAGGGCCAGTGAGCTAGGGGTTTTGTTGGTACAGTAAAGTAAACCTGGGTTAGCAGAGAGATAAAAACCAACAGCAGGTGTCCACAACTCGATGGTTGAGCTCACTAGCTTAGCATTTCAATCTTTTCAGCTCCTTTGCATCCTGATAAACCCATATGTTAGTTGACTTGACTGGTCCTTAATGTGAATGCTCACTTGACTCACTGTATTCTAAGAAACCCGACAATATATTGGCTTTATTTGTTTGTAGCCTGATTAACCCAGCTATGTTGGCTTCACTGAGTTTTGTTGTATCATTTGATATGTGTGAGCCTGCTAGTGTTCCTTATTCCTTGTGGGAATCATGCCTAACTCAGGGGTGGAAGTGCTGCTGAGAGATTGATGAGCGCAGTAGCCTATGGTTGGGTGGAATGTTGCAGCGATGTAGCTGGTTCCAGGACAAGATTCTTTCAAGATAAGTATTTCTTGTGTCTAATCTCTGCAACTATATTTTGTTTAATGAATTGTGATGAAAACGTTGAATTCTTTGATGAATATATTTGCTTCTGCTATATATATTGCATGTTTTACACATGTGTGTATGTTTTTAAGTTCAATACATTCTATATTACGTTATGGGGATTAGATTGCCACATTGGTGATGTCCTGAATGATCAAATTTGTCCAAGAATTTTGTTAACAGGCTGAATTTCCATCTGTAACCCTCCTTTCCACAACTTGTGGGATGCAGAAATGTCCTTCTATAAATTATGTTTCCCGAAGATTTCCTTCTACAACTTACAGGATGCAGCTTCGTAGATCTCTTTTTCTGCAAATTTCCTTTCCGCAATGGTCTATTTCGCATGTGGCTTCACAGATCTCTATTTCCACAAATTTCCTTTCCGCAATGGTCTATTCTACATGCAGGTTGCGGGATGTGGGATGCAAGATGTGGGATCGCAATTTCCATATTTTCTCGATTTCGCAAACTCAGGCTTTCTGTACCATTGATTCTTGCAGGTTTATTCTTAGTCGTTGATATATTTCCAAATGCGGAAGATATTGTGACCATCGATTTCCATCGCGATCTTTCTTTGTCGTTCGATATCCTCTAATATATTTCTTCGTATATCGTCGAATTAATCACTGACACGATCGATTTCTCTGCTATTGGGAAGTTAGAGAATTTATGCACACACTAGAGTAGAGTGAACTTTCAGTTGGATTCTCCTGCAACAATTAGAGTGAGCAATTATGGTTGCACTCTCTCTCCAGTGGATGGGAGGGGACATGACACACTTCCATCAGAATAGTACTTGCTTTGGATGCAGTGGTGAAATGGAAGATACACCATATGGATATCAAGACATCATTCTTAAATGGTGTAGTGGAAGAGAAATTGTATGTGGAGAAGCCACTCAGATTTGAGACACGTGATAGGGAGACTCATGTGTGCAAATTGAAGAAATCTTTGTATGGATTGAAGCAGGAACCCAGGACATGGTACGATAGGATGGACAACTTCTTGACTAGTTTGGGCTTTACTAAGAGTAAAGCGGACTCCAACGTTTACTACAAGGTTGAGGAAGGGAACCCAATGATACTCCTACCATATGTAGATGACCTATTTGTGACATGTGAGGATGGGTTGGTTACATATACAAAGAGGAAGCTTGATTCCAAGTTTGAGATGAAGGAATTGGGCATGATGCATTATTTTATAGGTATGGAGGTGTGGCAGAGTATAGATGGAGTCTTCCTTGGTTAAGGGAAGTATACCGTAGAGATCCTAAAGAGATTTTGGATGATGGACTGCAAGGAAATAGCCACACGGTCCATGGCATTGAACTTGAAGCTACTTTGTGATGCTTCATCGGAGTCAGTTGATTCCATGACATATCGTCACATGAATGGATCATTGATGTACCTAATGAAAATGAGACCAAACATATGCTTTGCGTTGAACACCTTGAGCGAGTTCCTAATGGATCCAAGACAAGGTCACATGGTTGTTGAAAAGCATATATTGAAGTACCTGAATGGTACAATTGATTATGGGCTCAGATATGACACAAATCAAAAGGTTAACCTACAGGGTTATGTTGATTTAGAATCGGTTTGCAATGCCATAGATCGGAAGAGCACTTCACGGTGCTTCCTCGATATGGGATCAAGTGTGATATCTTGTTTTAGCAGGAAGGAGTCGTACATGGCACTGAGTACAACCGAAGCAGAATATGTTGCAGCTTGTTTAGCTAGTTGTGAGGAAGTATGGCTTAGAAATCTACTATCTGATTTTTTTGATCTCGAATTAGAGGCAACTTGTATCTTCTCTGACAACCAGAGTTGTACAAAGTTATCTGAGAACCCATTGTTCCATGATAAGTCGAAGCACATTGAGAACAAGTACCACTATATGAAGGGTATGGTGCAGAGAAGAGAAGTGAAGCTCTAGTATGTTGCAATGGACGAGCAGATAGGCAATGTGTTAACCAAGCCATTAGCTAGAGTGAAGTTTGAATACTTCAGAAATAATCTTTGTGTGCTTCAGATCAAGGTTCCTTGCAAGGGGAGGTGATAGGACCAGAAGACGCAGACACACAAGAGCCATTCTCACATGGTGGTAGGTGTGTCCTCCCATGGTGAAGATGTAAGGGATGTGGTTGAGATGTGTGCATTTGGGTTGTGCTCCAAGTGACAATGAGGTGATCTAAAGACAACAAGACGACAATAGGGGACTCAGGTTTTGTAAAGGCATATAATCAGTCCTCGGATGCTCCTTCAGGTTTTGTAGAGGCATATAATCAGTCGTGGGAGATCCTTTAGGTTTGAAGAGGCATATA